>VZTF01008553.1:83593-115738 GCA_013397755.1 Cnemophilus loriae | reverse complement strand
TTTAAAAACCTGTTGAGAGAGAGAAAAAGGTGGGGTTGGGGGGGGGGGAAAAAAAAAAAAAAAAAAAGGGTGAGATGGAGGAAACCAGAAGAATACATTGCTTCAAGGCTTCATGCTATACTAATTCTTAAAGTAGCCCTGGCACATACCATGTATTTCTCTTTCGCAATAACAACTTCATTTCCTTCGTTTTCCTGCACTGCTTCTTCTCGTGACACACTGGGCTGTTCCTCCATCCCATCATCATCATCTTCAAACACATCTTCCAAAGTTCTGTCCCATAGGATGGTAGCTCTTTTCCTTGGGACTGGCATTCTAGTGACATTAAGCAGTGATGATTCTCTTGCCAATTTCTGGCCAAATGACTGATCTTGGGGAAGAATAGATGTGTCCATAACTAAAACCTACCCAGAAAAATTAAGAACAAGAAGTTATTGGTATTTTTTAAAGCTCCATTGGCACTTAGAAGACCTGCTGCACTCTCCTACAGGTCTCTGGAGCAGAGCACTCTCCCAGCTTATCCATCCTTTGTTCAGAGTCACTACTTAGACCAGTACAAAGCTGTCACTTTATAGACTAACCCTTCTTTTGATCCCAGGAACACTCAAGTTTCACTAGCTGGATAACCTACAAGAGGCAGCAACAGATCGTCCATTTCCTGTAATTTGAGTTTCCAGTTGCATTACATGAATGCCATCCAAAATCTACTGCTTTAACAGCTCTATAACCCCTACAGTCTGCTCCTTCTGGTATTGTACTTAACCTGCCCAAATTCCAAAGGCATGGACTTAACTGCCAACAAAACTGTTCTATGGCTTCCATTAAAGCTACAGCACTGATCCTCCACACTTCACATCTTCCAACTTTGCCAAATTTACATCACAGCACTTACTCCTAACTGACTCTGCTTCCACTTTCCCACTGAAGCCCCTGTGAACATAAAGATGACCTTTCACACTCTTCGGTGCTCAGTCTATTTTATCAATACTTCATATGAGCAATATTCCAAGTTAAGATAGCAGTAGTATATGGGACAGCCACATGTGAGAGCATGTTGTAGCTGCAGAAGAAATTTACCTAGATCTCAGGGAAATTCTTCCAAATATAGTAAGTTTTTTATTAGGCTGGATGTTTCATAGGAATTACAAATTTTCAGTAGATGCTTCCACACCCACACTCCAAAGGAAAAAAAAAGTCCCAATAAAGTCTTTTTAAAAGCTCTAGGAGATAAGGCTTAATCTGGTGTAATTAGAAATATGATTTCAGCACGAGACAAAAATCCAGTAACTAAATTCATATTCCTAAAAGTGAGAGAACCTGCTCTTTAAAGCAAATCGAAGTTACTGATCAACAAAATAGACTACAACACACTTACTTTTTGTGCAATGGCTGAGAACTTTAGTACATTGAGTGTTTCCTCATATGCTGACGCACATTTGCTTATGTTTACTATCATGTACACCTTCCCCTTTCCACTGAAGAATCCTTGAAGGAAATGAGTTAACTTACTTTCCCGAAAGGGTATGTGCTGCTGCAACCTTTAAAAGGCAAAAGAACAGATGACCAGAAGTTTAGCAAATTCCAGTCAGTGTAAGAGCTATCCAGCCTGAAGACTTGACAGTTTCACTCTTACTATGACACTAGTGACAAGAGTGTTTTAAATTTAAATTTTAAATTTGAATTTATTCCAAAATTTGTTTGATAAGCCAAGCTCAGAACAAGTAAGTAAAGTTACTAACATCTACGATAGCATGTTTAAAGAATGTTATAATTTAAATCATTTAATTGAAAAACAAAACAAGGTAAGTTTAAAGATAACTTTGGTACATCAACAGGACTACAGTATAGACTTCAGAAATCTATACATTTTTTCTACCAAAAATTTAAGTGTTAGTATTACATATTTTAAACAATAGCTTTTGAACATTGTAGGCAATACCTAAAAAACACAACCAGTTGGCAATTCATAAAAGGACTTACTTTGACTGCTGACAGTTCTTGAGTGCATTAATACACTTGCCTAGAGTCAAGAGAGAGGTATTTATATTTCCACTCTCTTTTAATCTGTCACCCTCATTGCGGGTCTTGGTATATCTTTCAGAACCAGCAAGATCACACAATGACAATCTGAAAGCAGACAAGGAAAAATCACTGTATTTACCTTAAAGATGCCCGAATTATCCACTTCTAAAAGTGATCACTTTTCCTCATCCTTCTCAAGTTTGCTTCCCTAATCAAATTTCTCACTATTTTCTGCTAAATATTTTCCCAACATGCTTCCTATTTAACCCCACCCACCTCTTCATCCTCTTCCACCATACATGCAAGAGGCTCTGCCAGTGAGCACTGGGTGCAGTTCCAGTACATCAACATGGAAGATAATTGACAACTGCATCACAAAAGACAGACTGTGCTGAACTTACTCATTGACTCGGGTCACCCTTGGTGTTCCTGAATCTTCAATTTTTAGTACTTTAACTGTGAATATGCTGTGACTAAAAGGAGAAATTGAAATCAGAAGAGAAGTAATAAAATAGATCAATAACTTTCAATATATTTTTAGCCTCCACAACAGCTGGTGAAAATTTTGTTGGATCTGTCAACATATGTAAGCGTATACAATCAAATACAAACTTTTAAAGAGATGTTTATGTAGCATGTATCCTGCTTTTTCCTCAGACATTTAGATGGAAAAGAGCTAAGTGCTTTTGTAGTATTTGATAAAATAGTGTTAGCTTTAGAACATGTTCATCTTACTGAAGGATTGAATCCCTTTGGCATAAAGCATTGTGTCACATACTGCTAAAGGACACCAAAACTGAAACCTAGAAATCTAGCCCTTGTTAAAGCCTCTTCCCTTCCTAAAAACCATAAGCCATGTGTTAGTTTCTCCTTCCTCCCAGATACCATCCTATGCCCCATGCTATTCAAAATGTTTCTTACCTTCTGCTGGAGCAATTATTTAGTTTCGTGCTTGCAATACTCTGGTGTTTCAACCCCAGTTTTAGAAGTCTAAAAGCTTCTTTAGAGTCACAAATCTGAACCCACTGCAGATCTTCAAGAAGAACAAACATGATAATTGTTTAGATAACATTACCAAAGTAAGTATTATGGAGATAATGTATGCACAGCAAGGACACTACATTTACTTGAGGCATAGAAACATTTTACTACACCTGCTTCAGACAGAAGTTGTATGATGACATATCAGATCAAAATGCCTCCTCTCATAGGAAAGGAAGGGCAAGTACATCACATCACTTCATCGTTCTATTAGCACATTAAATATGTTCCATTCAAATTAAGCAAGCAACCTTAGCCTGAGCACAGACAATTCAAAAAAGGTCTAATATGAGTAGAAAGCCCTATAGTCATATTTAGCAAGGCAGAACTCTACCTGAACAGCTTCTTTATTTTATACCACAGTCAGTGGGCGGGGGGGGAAAGGGAAGTCATATGGATATCTTTCAGGGCCATCAACTTAACCAAAAAAAATTGGAAGCATTTTGTCTGCAACATGATGTCCGTATGTCTGAAGTCTGCCTCTCTACAGAGAATACTGAAAAAAGCCCAGAAACAAAAATCTAAAAAACTGTTGAGCCAATTATAAATACAGTTAAGAACTACTGGCATATTTTTTAAGAAAATGGAAAAAAGAAAATCACTAAAAAATTTGTCAGTTGTTTCCAATATTTCTCCCATTTCAAAGAAATATCAAGGCAGTCGAGTGCAGAGGCTTTTAACAGTTACAGTCGAGAGTAAAGATAAAACAGTATTAAAGGTAGAGATACTTCTATGTATGTAGATTGTAATAATTTTATTATTTTGAGTTTTCTAATCCAAACATCATTACAGGTAGACCAGCTTTTCACATTACATTTGGCAATTTGCAATGTATTCTATTCACCTTTTACGAAAGAACATCCCTTGATGTCTTGAGCAAGGCGCAGTGTTTTTCTTTTCTTGTCATTTGATATAGGAATCAGTAGATCATAAAAACATTCATTGTAAATCTCAAAAAATGAAACCCAAACAGAAAACTTGATGTAATTTCTTGCAGTTGTGATAGATTGTTCTGAGTCTTTTGAGATATCTTCCAAGTCTGCCAAGTACAAAATATTACAAACCACTATAAACCTGGTAAAGTGAGTTTCATTAAAAAATTAATTTAAAAAATTGATATAACAAACCTAATAAACACTTAAGCCATTCAAAAAAATCCATTGAAGTTCCCACCTCATTTCTTAAATATCTGGAAGGCATATATTTAACTTACATATTTGCAAGAGACACTTACTCTACTGCTTCTCTTTCCACTTTTAAATTCTATCAACCACATAGAGCATGGTTAGAATTAGTCAAATCTCTTCAATATCTTTAGAAGACAGAATTAAACTGACAAGACACTTCATTTTGACTTTTTAAAGTAAACCTAGTATTTAGGCAGTTTTTTAAATGCTAGAATTAAGTTTATATAATTACATATAGATACTCCAAAAGCCTGTCAGGGTACTACTTTTCTTTGCTATAACTTCAGTTCATTTAATGCCTGTTCAGGTATTCTTCTAACCATTTCATCCTTGGATTTTCTGCCCAAATTATTTGCTCGCTATCCAATTCACAGGCATATAAAATTGACAAGTAGTCATTTTATTAACATAGGCCCGAAGTCAGTTATTGACCTTAAGAAAGCTTTATTTGCCAGCTTTAACCACAAAACTCTTATGTAAAACATACCCTTAGAATCCACAGGTGCTTGGTTGCTAGTGTTAATCTGGTGGTCTACCTACAAGAAGAAAACAAACTTAGAAATAACTTGTGCTGTCAA
Organism: Cnemophilus loriae; assembly: GCA_013397755.1. NCBI lineage: Eukaryota > Metazoa > Chordata > Aves > Passeriformes > Corvidae > Cnemophilus > Cnemophilus loriae. The sequence continues at coordinate 110,910 of VZTF01008553.1, read as the reverse complement.
CAATATATTTTCAACAGCTGTACTGCATTACTAGATGGGAATACAGCATGGTTGCAGTATGCCAATGGAAAGATCCTGGTTACACATCAGGTCTAGTTCAATGCATCTGTTCACTGCTATTAACAGGGCTGTTCTTACCTCACTCCCCCTGCCACTTCCCTTACATCAGCATTTCAGCTTGCTGACTTGGAAGCAGTCTAGCCACAGAAAACTAGAGAGGTGGGAACCCACACAGAAATAGAACATTAATTCACTTAAAAACTGAAATGAGCAACTTATTGCTTCATGATACATGCTTGAAATAAATGATACAGTTGAAATAAAGTCCAGGTTTTAGTAAGAGAAAGACAATTTTCTTTTGCTGAACTATTAAAAAAAAAAGTAAACCAAATACCTATAGCTAGAGTTTAGGAGCTTCATACATACAGTCTCTTCCCAGTCTTAGTTTTGGTTAGTTAGGTTTTGTCAGACACAGAACTGCAAGTGTAAGTGCCCAAAGAAATGAAATCCATCTACTGAAATAAGCATGCTTAAGAGAACTAACACGAAATAAAAACCAGGTATGGTTTGGTTCAGGTTTTTTTAGTGTTTTGTCAAGAGTATATTTCATAATAAATTTTTCAAATAAAAATTTTAGGTATTAGGCTTTACACATATAAAACACCCACCCAAACCTCTGTTGCAGTAGATGCAAACTTTGCCAGCAAATTTGTAGGTTTAAGTCTTGTTCTTATGAACAGTTTCAGAAACTAGAAGGTGCATTCGAACACACATGAAAGGTTTTTCTGAAGTCCCTTCTGAAGGCTAACAGAGCTAGACTTAACTTACTCCTGTGCTTCTGTGAAGTGAAGTCACAGAATTTTGCTGCCACCTACCTTCCACTCTAGAGCCCAGTTAACCAATGGATAAAAATCAAGGCAACAGATACATACATTCTTTTTTCCTTTCAACACTAGCTATTACAACCTAGCATACCACAAAGGAAACGCTTAATTCTTTTTGTAAAGAAAAAAAAAGGAAAAAAAAAGAAAAATAAAGAAAAAAAAGGAAAAAAAAAGTACCTTTCTAGTTCCAAATCCTCATGTATGCTCAGTTTTATTTTACATTATTCTACTCATTTCAAAATTAGAAGACACCGAGAAAAAGGTATGGTTATACAAAATACAAATTCCCCACAACTGTAATTGGACTAAACAGCTTTAGAATTTCAGTCAGCTTCTAAAACTGGAGTGTATTTCTGGACTGCTCAACAGCAACCGGTAAGAAAAAAGTCCAGCAGAAACCCATCTTTAATTCAAACCTTTCAGTCCACTAGCTTTATAGCTCTGCTCTTTCAAACATATTTTTGGCTTCCTTTAAGGATATTTGTCCAACTGAAAGGGCAAGAACCTCAAAACTATTAATTTCTTTCAAGTGTCCTGAAAGACAGTATATTCTCTAAAGGATCAGATCTACTAGCACTCCCACAGATAGAGAAGGGACTATTTACATTCAGTTCTTATTAAGCACCAGTAATCCCAGAGGATAAATTATCAGGTGCCCAAGCTACAGGGGAAAAAAAAAAGCTTAGAGTTTACATGCCCATGAGGTATTCAGCTACAAGACAAAAATCCCCAGGAGAACAGGGTTCATCAGCTCTATTGCTCACTTTACTGCTAATCTGAACATCTGGCTGACAGCAAACAGACACATCCATGGTTAATTACGGCCAGTCTCTTCCCGCTGAAAATGAAGAACATGGAGCTATCTAAAGATGCATGTACTCATCACTATAGAAAGAAGTGTTCCTCTACCTCTTTTATTAGACGAAGTAATGAATTTTTAATAGCAGTTTCTTCTCTCACTTGGTTTTCAGTCAGCTTTATATAATCTCTACACCGGTAGGGTTTGAGATCCATTGCTGTGTATAGCTTTCCTTGAATACTTTTAAACAACATATCCATAGTCCTTGGCAGAATACCAACATCATCTTCTGTCCCTGAAAGAACATACAAAAGAAAAATCCAATTATTACAAGGTATACTGATAAATGAGGACAGAAAGCTAATATAAATCTCGAGGTATACATGACAAGTTCGAGGACAACTTACAGCAAGGAGTTTTCTTTGTATTCTCAAGGTAACAAATATCATTAGAGAGTTTTGAAAAGTATCTGGCTTTCAGGAACAGTTCATGCTCTATATCAATAATGGGTATAACATAAAACAAAAACTGCTGGAGTATTTTGCATAAGCTTAGCCTTAAGGGAAAACAAATAAAAATAAGCCCACAACCAACAGACATTTGATAAAGATTTGCAATTTTTCAACTGTTTTTTATAAGCTGCCTTCACTCTCTTAAGCAAGTAATCTTGAAATAAAACTGATTCATGATCTCTTAGCTGCAGTCCCATACTAATTCCACAGAACCTCCAAAACAGTTTCTAGGAGCCTTGCAAAAACTCACTCCTTTCCCTGTCCCAGACCCTTGTCTCTGAATATACTACTTTTGTACCTAAAAGATAAGGAGTCAAATAAGAGCCTCAGTGCACACTTGATCTTTCTGAATCCAAATGCAAGTTTAAAAACGGTTCACTTACATTTGATTTCTAAACCAGAGAAAAGGGAAGAGTGGAAGAGGAACTACTGTCCTGCCTCAGGCTGATATTTTCTCCTGCTTTTGAGACAGATGGACATTTAATAGTTACAGCACTAGCTGCGTCACCCAAGTCAGAACCTACATAAAATTTGGTTGGCACTCAAACCCCTAGCTAGTAGCCAAATACCTCATTAAATTCAAGTCCTTTTGCATTACATTTGTTTTTCCTCATCTCCTGTCTTATAATTTTTTGTTTATTGCAATGCCAGTTGTAATTTAACCTAACACGAACAAAGGAACAGTCACCGGTGAACGAGGAGAAGTCCTAAAAACCTGCTTCATCCTTCACTTAGGTCCTTTGCCAGTGAATACAGGCTCCCATGGAACGTTAAAGTGCAGTAATAGAAGAGTAAATCATGGCACTCAGTAGGCAACATTCTGCCTTGCCAATTTTCATCAAAGTCCTAAAAATATAATACCATGAAAAAGCCTCTAGTCTAAAAAGATGTCAATCAAAAATTCTTGAAAACCCACACAATATACCCCAAACTAGTCAAGCACAGGGGACTGTACACATGAGGAATTGTTGGGTTTTCGTTCTTTACCTTTATTTATTGGGACAGAATAGAACATCCCATTCTTGCCCTAGACAAATGATAACTGAAGGTACTGGCAGTAGTCTTGAATTATAATCCAACTAACAATAGACTGCTTAGAAAATAATGTCACTTCAATACAGATCAAATTTCATTTGACACACAAGTCATTGTCCTTCTACTATTTCTTTGTATAAAATAAGTGGTATGGCATCCAGATCTGCCATTTCATTATAGGAGAAACTGTTTCCATGTGAATCAAATCATTTGTTAAAATGTTTTGAAAAATAACTGAAGAATGACACCTTCTGACCAGGAAGGATATGGAGCTTCAACAGAACAGAAATAGTACACCAGGAGACAAGGCTATTATTAAGCTTGGGAACTCAAGACAAGACAGAAATACATGAAAATAATCAAATATGTTTCAAAACATTTATTCTCTGTCTATAATAATTGAAACACTCAAATATTATTTCTTATGTGTGCATATAACCTTTATAATAGTAATAAAACTCAAGAAAATGCTAGTCTGGTGTAGAGTGACTTCCACTTTTCAAATCCTGTTATACATAATTTGTATTTTTTCAAACTCCCCCTCATCCCTGAGATACAAGATACTTGGAGAAAAATAGAAAGATCACACATACCTGGTCGAAATTATAGAGCCTTACAAAGTAATATGACTATGTGTTTAGGTTAACTCTGGTAGTGACTGTCTGTTGGCAGTTAAATTTGTTATGGAAGAAGACTTTCAAAGACTATTAATATTCAAGAGAAGCAAATGGATAGAGACTACAGTTTAAATGAAGGAAAAAGTCATAATGTTTCTGCTAGAAGTAATCCTTACTTTGAAGGAAATAAAAAAAAGAAAGTGCTTGCAAGAAGAACTCATTTCTACTTATACCTTGGAAAGTGTAAGTTTTCCCAGCATTTGTTACACCATACGTAAAAACAAGGCGATTATATCCATCTAGGAAATCTTGCACTGGTTGCTTCATGGTACCTTCAAAGAATTCTTCTTGGGTTGTTTCAGGTCCAAACACCTGAGTATTACCAAGAAATATTTATACTTTGAGCAATTATTAGAGACTTTTAAAGACTATTTTAAATTCTGTTTGTTTATAATCTTAAATACTATAAAGTTACAAAACACAGTTTGCTTGGTATTCAATAATGTAAGTTAAAACAAATTATACTAGAAATAAATTAAAAACTTTTAAAGACAACTCATTTACTTGTGAAAAAGTGAACTTCTGTAACATCTGTCCTGAAGTTTTTTCACTTAGTCGACTCAAATAGTGTTGAGGGGGCTTCAGTACGATATTTGTTGAGTCTTCAAGTGAAACACAGTCCTATTAAAAGGAAACAAGCAATGCAGGCATGAAGAGACTATATAGAGCTCACCTTACAGGGAAAACAAACAAAAAAACCCCCATGGAACAAATTTTAAGTATTTTTAAACTAAATAAATGTCACACCTGTGATCCATTTTCTCTTTCCAATGATGTAAACGGCCTGATACGCAGGCAAACTTGTATGTGTCCCTTGGACTCCAAACTGCTCCTCTTAAAAAAAAAAACATTAAAACAGTTAGAAATTTGGTTCTTTTCTTGACAATTTGATAGTTAAATAATAATAAATAAAATTAATTCTTGATAATTTGCTAATAAAACTGTGAAAGCAGTTTTATTTCATCAGGCTGTTTTGAACAGACTTACTTGATAGCACGGGAATCAAAACTACTTCACTACATCAGTTTTTACAAGTGCTTAGGCCCCTGCAGAAGCTTGCTGTGGTAAGTTAATCTTGCAGCACATATAGGTAAATACTGCATTCAGGCCAACAAAAACATTCTATGAACTGGCAATCAGCCTCATTCACAGAAAACTGATGTGCCCAATAGGGCATCAATGCAGTGCCACACAACTTAGTCTAAATCCTACGCATCTCCTTCAAACTAAAAAATAACAAAGAAGCTTTTCATCTTCTCTGTTAAATTCTGACTATTCTTACCTATGAAAGGACTAAGCTCATGTTTTAAAAAAATAAATATCCAAACAGTAAAGTTTTCTTACCTGGCTTGTGTCCGAGCTTGAAGAAACCAAAGAAAATTCAGAGGAGAGATCTGTTTTAATATCTTCCACACTTACTGGTCCTGCTCTCGGAGATGGCTCAATGCTAGCAATATAGGATGGTCTGTAAAACTTCTCATTATCCAAAGTCGGTTCCATTCTGCAAGATAAAATAAAACTATTTTGTGCTCTCTGATCATATAATACAGAGCTTCTGAAGTCCCTTAGTCAATGTGAAACTGGTAATTGCAGTTTCTTTCAGGAGCAAGTTTTCTTCATCCTATTCATAATTTACATAGCAAGTTTCTGCTGGCTGGGGAGGGGGTCTGCGGGGGGTTTGCATCATGAATCGGGAACAGCCACTTTTCTTTAAACGGAAAGCAAACGTTTGCCAGGGTAAAGCCTTACATATGTACCACAAACTTGCTAAAACCAGTCTAACAAGAAAGATAAAACTTAAAAAAACCCTAATTCCACATCGACTTCATCATCTCAGTATAGTGTCCATTTAGAATGTCGTGGTTACCTCTGCAGGACCTGAAAAATACCTGGTGCTATAAAGATAACACAACGTAGCTGAATACAAGACACAGTTCAGAAACATTCCAAAGACTAAGATAATTCTAAGCCATTAAAGCGGCACTAGTAAATTAGCAAACCTCATGCCAGAGCAAAAAAGTATTGCTTTTTAGTCATTTTACAGCTCAGCAATTAATTTATTCCTCCATAATATTTGTTTTGGGTGCATTTCACAATTTGAGCAGTGAAAATTTGCTATAGAAAATAAAAGTAAATTGATTCAGTGTTGACAGTGGACAGGCAAATTCCAAAATAACCTTTAAAAAGGGCATTGTATTTTAAAATATTAATATATTTTTTCTGCACTTTACTCTCCTACTGACTTTTCCTGTGATAGAACAGATGTGATGTGGCAGCTTTTTTTTACAGATCAAGTTTAAAATTACCCACGGGGCAATACTAATAGACTATGGCAGCAAGGGATCCAGCAATCAGACACCTACCACACAACTTCCTACATTCTGAAGCTTTGGACATAACAATTCAAGGGTCTTTTAGTGCTACATTGCCATGTCTAGGCTACAGCAAAGCATATAAATTATTTTACTAAATGCTAATGGAGAACATGCAGTGTTCATTAAAGCAATGAGTATGGCTGGTTCAAAACCCTTTTGCTCAGGAAGAGTGTTGGTTTCCTGCCTATAATGCAGTCCCATTTTAATTTCACCTCAGCATAAAGCCTGAGATGTGTCTGCATTTCAGTGTCAAAACACTTAAGGGCTCAGTCTTCCTATCTAGGCTGTAAAAGCCAGCCACAACTTTAAGCAGTTAGACAAATGCCACCAGGCTGCAAATGAGATAAACCTATACATAAACTAAGCACCAATGTTTACTTTGTTTCTTCTAATCTATTTTTTTTTTTTTTTGGCCAAGCATCTGTATGACAACCAGGAAAAACTTGGTCTGAAACATCATCATGGCTTGAACAAAGGCTGACCTGCGAATAAGCTACAGTTGGGAAGAAACATACCTGTGCTGTCACAATCTGGAAGCCTTATTCATCAGCTACACAAAGCCACACTGCAAAACTCTTACCAGTCCTTTACAGGAAACATATTTGTTAGATGACTGACATTTTAGTTGCTTTAAATCTAAGTTTGAAGTGTGATTTGTCAAGATTACGCTCTCATTCTGTACCTTTTTCCTTAAGAAGCAAAAGATAAACATTAAGCTGTGTACACAAAGCCAGAACTAAAAGTATTCGCACAGCCCAGTGGTCAGAACAGTGAGGTTCAAGCCCTTACAGAGTGCAAAGCCCAAGGTGAGGACTGTTTATCTGCCTCCACGTTGAGTCACACAGCACCGTAAATACTTCAGGTATTTTGGTGTGAACAATTACATTTCCTGGCTGCAGGCACTAAAAGGTACTCGCGTCCTGGGATGTGTTACTATAACCCTGCTAACCGGGGCAATAGAATTTAGAGCTGCAGACACCCTAAAAGAAGAGGATACCCAGAGGCCCACACAGCAAAGCACGGTCACAGCACACACACAGCCTGTGGTGCTGCCAGGCTGCACGACAAAAGGTAGAAAGGGGTCCACGCTACACAATAAGGCTGGCAGCTTACATAAAACCTAAAGCACCAGCCCTTACACCTTTAAAAAAAAAAATAAACTGAAAGGGAACTTCCCTCTCTGCAGGTATCAACCTTTTACTCCAGGCTTTGAGCCATTTGCCTGTTCCTACGGGACACAACCGCCGCGGCTTTGGCAGCAGCACAGCCCTGGGCGGGAGCTACCCAGGCCCCGCAGGCCCCTCCGAAAACCGCTCACACCCCACAGCCCCTCCCGCGTAACCGGGATGGCAGCGGGGTGAGCCGGGGGCGGGGGGGGCAGCCTCCGCGCCGCCGCCACAGAGACCACCCATGCCGCTTCCTGGCACCCCGCGTCACAACCACAGCGTCCCCTCTGCCACCGAAGGCCCGGCGCCCCCGCACGTCCCCGTCCCCGTCCCCGTCCCCGTCCCCGTCCCCGTCCCGCTCACCCGCCCGGCCCCAGCCGCTCCTGGGCTCACGCTCCGCTCCTGCGCGGCTTCTTTTCGAATCCGACCAATGGCAGCGCACGGCAGCGCACGGCACCGCACGGCCTCCTGGGAGGACGGCACTGCTGCCGTGCAGGGCTTGACGGGAAGTGTAGTCCCGGAGGGGCGGGGCCGCGTGTCCCGGTTTCCCCTCGGGCGGCGGCTCTGCCCCGCTGGGTCAGAGCGCCTGGGGCGGCTTTGCGGAGGCTGCGGCTTTGCGGAGGCTGCGGCTTTGCGGAGGCTGCGGGACCGCCGCCACATGGGGCCGCCAGCACTCGGCCCCGCAGTGACAGCAGGACCTCGGCTGCCGCAGGAAGGCGCCCTGGCCCCGCCGGGCCTGCCCTCACCTGCCTGCAGCGCCCGGACTTCACCTCTCTCAGGTGCGGGAGAAGGAGGAGTGTGTAAGTGCGAGCTTGTCGGAGCTCTGGGTGATTACAGGCCTTATGCTGTCTGTTTATAAACAGGATAATCGCTGCTTGCAGGTGGTGAGACGGAAGAGGCCAGGTGACCTGCTCGATGCCCTGTACCAGAGCAGGGAACAGCTGAATTGGGAAACTCCCGTTTTAAGATCAGGATGTGCTTGTGCCTTACCGTGGGTTCCAGTCCTGACAAATGCCAGCAGTGGAAAAGGCTTACTGTGGTAGCTTTGTTTAAAACCTTGCCCAGGTAGAAATTGTTGCTGAGTGCCAGGTTTGCGTGATGGGCGTTTAATTTCTTAATCAGCAATGAGAGAAATTCTTTGGCGTTATTTTCAAAACAACGTCATAATGCCAGTCAGGTCATTGGTTTCTGGAACACCATGGTGTAGAAATGTACGGGATTTGGTAACAAAAATCGCCATGAGTTTCTCTTTAGAATCAGACAGAAATTTTTTCAACCTTAATAAGGAATGTCTGCCAGTTTTGAATTGAAAGAAAAGGACAAGTAACTTGAAAGTAGTCAGTATCTTCAATGTTTGTTCAGTATCAAATGTTTGTTTTTCATTTGAAGAAAAGAATGCCAGCAAAAGCAAACAATTCTGTAAAGGAATAATTCACAGATTTTGTATCAGCTGCTTTGATGAGGTTGTCTTTAACATTAAATCCTGTCTTTCTTTAAACAGAGGCTGTGTCATACCAGTAAAAGAGGTATACTAAAAGATTTCAGTTCGGTTGTAGGCCACGTTTTAAGAGTTGGTCTGTTTTAACAGCAGAAAATGATGCAATGTTGAATTTGAAATTGTTTGCTAGCAAAACTGCAAAGTTCTTGAAATTTTCTCATAGAGCTCGAAGACTCTGGCTAACCTTTCAAAAATTATCTTGGTTTCTAGCCTAAACAGAATTCAAACTACTGAACTTACCTAATGCCAAATCACCTTTTTCATACCAGGAGAGGACTAAGAATGACTCTCAAAATAAGGGAAAAATTAGCTCCTGGGAGAAAGCATGAAAATTGTTGTCTTCTACTTGTTGGAAAGGAAAACTGAGGATCTCGGAATATTTTGCAAGATATATTCCTAAAAAANAAGGTGAGGACTGTTTATCTGCCTCCACGTTGAGTCACACAGCACCGTAAATACTTCAGGTATTTTGGTGTGAACAATTACATTTCCTGGCTGCAGGCACTAAAAGGTACTCGCGTCCTGGGATGTGTTACTATAACCCTGCTAACCGGGGCAATAGAATTTAGAGCTGCAGACACCCTAAAAGAAGGGGATACCCAGAGGCCCACACAGCAAAGCACGGTCACAGCACACACACAGCCTGTGGTGCTGCCAGGCTGCACGACAAAAGGTAGAAAGGGGTCCACGCTACACAATAAGGCTGGCAGCTTACATAAAACCTAAAGCACCAGCCCTTACACCTTTAAAAAAAAAAATAAACTGAAAGGGAACTTCCCTCTCTGCAGGTATCAACCTTTTACTCCAGGCTTTGAGCCATTTGCCTGTTCCTACGGGACACAACCGCCGCGGCTTTGGCAGCAGCACAGCCCTGGGCGGGAGCTACCCAGGCCCCGCAGGCCCCTCCGAAAACCGCTCACACCCCACAGCCCCTCCCGCGTAACCGGGATGGCAGCGGGGTGAGCCGGGGGCGGGGGGGGCAGCCTCCGCGCCGCCGCCACAGAGACCACCCATGCCGCTTCCTGGCACCCCGCGTCACAACCACAGCGTCCCCTCTGCCACCGAAGGCCCGGCGCCCCCGCACGTCCCCGTCCCCGTCCCCGTCCCCGTCCCCGTCCCCGTCCCGCTCACCCGCCCGGCCCCAGCCGCTCCTGGGCTCACGCTCCGCTCCTGCGCGGCTTCTTTTCGAATCCGACCAATGGCAGCGCACGGCACCGCACGGCCTCCTGGGAGGACGGCACTGCTGCCGTGCAGGGCTTGACGGGAAGTGTAGTCCCGGAGGGGCGGGGCCGCGTGTCCCGGTTTCCCCTCGGGCGGCGGCTCTGCCCCGCTGGGTCAGAGCGCCTGGGGCGGCTTTGCGGAGGCTGCGGCTTTGCGGAGGCTGCGGCTTTGCGGAGGCTGCGGGACCGCCGCCACATGGGGCCGCCAGCACTCGGCCCCGCAGTGACAGCAGGACCTCGGCTGCCGCAGGAAGGCGCCCTGGCCCCGCCGGGCCTGCCCTCACCTGCCTGCAGCGCCCGGACTTCACCTCTCTCAGGTGAGGGAGAAGGAGGAGTGTGTAAGTGCGAGCTTGTCGGAGCTCTGGGTGATTACAGGCCTTATGCTGTCTGTTTATAAACAGGATAATCGCTGCTTGCAGGTGGTGAGACGGAAGAGGCCAGGTGACCTGCTCGATGCCCTGTACCAGAGCAGGGAACAGCTGAATTGGGAAACTCCCGTTTTAAGATCAGGATGTGCTTGTGCCTTACCGTGGGTTCCAGTCCTGACAAATGCCAGCAGTGGAAAAGGCTTACTGTGGTACCTTTGTTTAAAACCTTGCCCAGGTAGAAATTGTTGCTGAGTGCCAGGTTTGCGTGATGGGCGTTTAATTTCTTAATCAGCAATGAGAGAAATTCTTTGGCGTTATTTTCAAAACAACGTCATAATGCCAGTCAGGTCATTGGTTTCTGGAACACCATGGTGTAGAAATGTACGGGATTTGGTAACAAAAATCGCCATGAGTTTCTCTTTAGAATCAGACAGAAATTTTTTCAACCTTAATAAGGAATGTCTGCCAGTTTTGAATTGAAAGAAAAGGACAAGTAACTTGAAAGTAGTCAGTATCTTCAATGTTTGTTCAGTATCAAATGTTTGTTTTTCATTTGAAGAAAAGAATGCCAGCAAAAGCAAACAATTCTGTAAAGGAATAATTCGCAGATTTTGTATCAGCTGCTTTGATGAGGTTGTCTTTAACATTAACATTAAATCCTGTCTTTCTTTAAACAGAGGCTGTGTCATACCAGTAAAAGAGGTATACTAAAAGATTTCAGTTCGGTTGTAGGCCACGTTTTAAGAGTTGGTCTGTTTTAACAGCAGAAAATGATGCAATGTTGAATTTGAAATTGTTTGCTAGCAAAACTGCAAAGTTCTTGAAATTTTCTCATAGAGCTCGAAGACTCTGGCTAACCTTTCAAAAATTATCTTGGTTTCTAGCCTAAACAGAATTCAAACTACTGAACTTACCTAATGCCAAATCACCTTTTTCATACCAGGAGAGGACTAAGAATGACTCTCAAAATAAGGGAAAAATTAGCTCCTGGGAGAAAGCATGAAAATTGTTGTCTTCTACTTGTTGGAAAGGAAAACTGAGGATCTCGGAATATTTTGCAAGATATATTCCTAAAAAAGTTGGGGTCTATGTCCTGCAGAAAATTATTCCTGCTAAGCACCTGTTATGCCAGGGGCATAACAAAGCTCTTGGCACAGGTACTATTTTGATTTTGTTTGAATATTAGATTTCTGAAACTGTTTTTATGATACTGCACATGCTGCGTAAATTAAACTAGGATCTTAAAGGACTCCCATCTGGATACTGAAAGAGCACACTAAACCACAATCTGACATGTGTTCCTAGCCTCACGCAAACCACGATAAAGAAAACATTAGGTCAGCCTAACCAATCCAGCCTGCTTTGGAGTGAGAGATGATGAAACTCCATCTATGTAAATAAGCTTTATGGCTTTCTACCAAAATATTCTTCTTAAAATGGTTCTTGCAAGGACACCAGTTGCAACAAAAATATCTGCTGCTAAAACAGCATTCAGTAACTCATTCACCCCTGAAATTTGATTATGTTTCTTTTCAAATTCTCTATAACTTGTGTAGCACATTTGCCACTCACAAGAGGAAAAGATTTTTATGAAAGACTTGTTAGAACTATTACCATTATCCTTAGAAACTTATGTTCCTTGTATTTGAGACAGGATTCAAAAGTTGTGGATAGTCTACTCATGACAGTGGTGAGATAATGCCTTATGAAACAGCATATCTCAGCTTGCTTTTACATTGCTGTCAGGAGTAATTACAGACACAGTCAACACTCCCCAGCATCCTTCAGCACATCTGAGTAGCAGCCAAACCAGAACTGGCTTCAGTTTCTTTGTACTCAACTCACCTTCCCCAGGGAATTAACCAAGTACTTGAGTTTTCTCTCATCACTCTTGGTTCTGCTGTGCTTCCCCATGCCCTGACAGCACCGCCTTTCATCCTGGGTGCAGGCCAAGTCCTTCTGCAGGGGTCATTTGGAGCTGACTGGCAAGAGCACTCCTGTTCCTTGTCACAGAGATGTCTCGGAGGAAAGTGGTGCATTGTGTAATCCTCCTGGTAGTCTGCCATGCCAGCCCTTTTTAATTCCTATCTTTCAGGGCAGTGCGTGTCATTTATCCTGTTACTTGCATAGTTTGATGGATGCATTTCACACTTCCTTTAATTTGATCCTGTACCCTCATTGCCCTACTCCCATCAGTTGCCTTCAGGCTTCTAATGCACATACAGCTGATTTATGAACTCATAATTTCACAGGCTATTGATTCACTTCTCTTTCTTTAGTAATGTAGGTATGTTTATCATCTATTTTGAGCAATGAGCTGCTTCTTCAGTCTCATGGGTGCTCCCTGGCTTGGAAGGCTTTGCCTTGGGGGACAGGTGGTGGCTTTGGGGCAGGGAAATCTCTGGTGCTGGACGAAGAAGAGCAGTTGGCTGAGGCATCAGGCCCCCCTCTCTGGGGGAGGCAGGAGGTTTCTGTCTTCTGTCTCCAAATGCTGCTGCTGTTTTATAGCTAATTTTGTTAACTGAGTAATTGTGCGGTTTCAGGTGGGGTAGGAGGAAACCTTCTGGAAAGAGCTCACGGATGGTTGTGAGGCTATTCCTTTGAGGTGCTCCAGGCATAAAAAATACTGTTTGGAAAATGAATCATAGGCTCACTGGCAAAGAGGGGACTTCAGGAGCGTATTCAAATATGAGAGAGCCTGTCAGGAGGCTGGAAAGGAAGGAAAGGATTACTAATGGGCACCTGGAGGCACCTGTGTCACCTGGGGCTGGACTTAGGCCTTAATGCTTGTCCTCTGAACACTGCCGTGCTTGTGCTTCTCACAGATGCAGTGAGGCCACCTGGTCCCATGCTGGTGTTTTATGTAATGAAAATGTACAACATGTGCTCAACATACCATTTTTAAATCTTCAAAGCTTCATGTGAAAATCTGTGCATGGCAAACAGAGTATGACTCCTTCAGCAGGAGCTGTGTTGTCTTAGATAGGAGGAGATTTGAAATCTATTGTCTGAGATGTATTTCTTTTGCTTTGCATAATTCAAGACTTTGTCTTTGGAAAGAGTGCAGTTGAGACAAAAAAAGCTATTGCTGTGTCCTCCTGTTTCTCCCGCAACCCTCCGGAATTCCTTCTGTCCCCCTTTGAATTATTGCATAATTCTCTGATGAACTGGAGATCATTTCAGCCGTAACCAACCTTTAAATCTTGTAATTAAACCAAAAAGTTTCAATTGTTCTCTGTAATGCTTTAATATAAATAATCACTGTTTTGAAGGTCAGGTCTTGCATTTTGAAATCAGAACCTTCTACCTCTCGTAAATGGTAAGAACTGTTTTCACATTGTGACATAGGTATTTGTCCTATAAATGTATCAACTGTTTTGTCTGACTAATAGTCCTATAGTGAATGGTGTAGTTAGTTTTTAGGTGTTTAGGATATGTGTGTCCAATAGCAAAACTATTGTTAGTATAATAATATGTAATAGAATAATACATGAATAAGAATATAATTAATAAAATATACAGTCAACGATTTTATTCTGTGAAATTCTGTGTATTTTTATGAGAAAAGATGACTACTCTTAAATTGTGTGCTGTATAATTTTTAGGAACAAGTGTGCATAGAAGGCTTTTCCATAGAACTGGTAGCTAAATGTAGTTTGTGGGGCATTTATGTTGTGTCCCAGTCAATGAACTCCAGCCCAGCCAGACTAGTTGTGCGTCACAACCCTTTGGGTTGTGATCGTGCTGAGTCCTGTAAATGAGGCATTTTTGAGTTACTGGTAATCACATAATTGGAAATCTTGATGGAGAATCCAAGCGCAGGAAGACTGATGGCTGGTATTGAATAGCTGGTTAACATTCTTTCCTCCTAGTCAGCATTATACTGATGCGTCAGGACATACTCTTAGAAATGGCTCTACAGGATGAGCTTTGGCACTGTTTTCCTGTAGTCTGGATCTTGCATCTTAGTTTTCCTGTGGATTTCAAGTTCTTATATCCTTTTGCGATAAAAATGGAGTCGTATTATTGATACAGAAGATACAGTCCAGAAACACTGGCTACTTCAGGAGATTTTTTTTATGCATGTTGCTTATATTTCATGAAGGGTATTTGGAACTGTGTATCCAGCTTTCATTTGGTTCCTTGAAATGCCTCCTGCTTTTTTTTTGTTTCTTTTTTTTATTTCTAAAGCTGTACCTAAGTTCTGCAAAGATTTGCATAATGTCTTTTTAGCTTCCAGGTCTGAGCCCAGGTCTGTTGCCCTTTTTTTGTATACACGATGTTAACTATTTTATTTGCAGACAGTGTGCTAGCTCCAGGTTAAGGGCTGGAGATGCCTTCCAAATCTTATTAGTAAAACTTTATTTCTCCCCATGTGTTATTGATTCTTTTTCAATCATCTGCTGAGCTGTATAAATACCAACAAGGGTAACTATAATTTGAAGGTAAAATCTGAGGGCTGGTTTTCCCTAAAATGAAACATATGTTTGAGTTTTATTTCAATTCAGGTTTCAGAAATTTTATTTCGCTTCCAAGTGGCTTGTGGAAATTCTTCATGGTGTAAGAAATTCAAGCTTTAATCCTTAGTATTACTTTTTGAAGAATATTTCCGGGGTTTTTTTGTAGTGCTGTGTAAAAGGCAGGCTCTAAATAGCTGTCTAATGGTCCTAGAACCTTCAGAACAGCCCCAGAAAATTTTACCAAAGACATTCTGTTAAAAGTTACATTCTCAATTATTACTCTATCATCTTACTAAAAACTTAACAAGATAAATAAACTGGAACATGAATTCAATACATGTCTAGAGTAATACTATTCTGAAATAGGGAAACTGGCCAAGATACCTCTAAATATATATCAGATATATAGCTTTTAGGTGAAGAAGCTGAAAGAATTCCAGTAAAGGGGTGGGTGTGCATACAAACATCTGTAAGTTCTCTGTAGAAGCCAGAAGACTGGACAATTCTGTGTCTCAGGAATATAAGGTGGCTCAAAAAGATGTGGATCAAGAGCAAGAAGTTTACTGCTCAAATAACATGGGCTAAATCCCAGGAGCAGGCTATGTTATAGTGTAATGTTACTCATCTTGCTGGCTCTGACACCCAAGACAGTTTCTTTTATTCTTGCCAAATATCAGCCATCTGTCTTGACCTCAGGAATTAGTGCCATTCTCTGACATTATATACCTTTCCTTGGAATGTCATCCTAGCTTTGGGCACTCAGGGCTTCTGCTCTAACTCACGTGAAAATGTGACTGGAGTGGGATAGTCACACCACTGACCTTCTGATGTTTTAACTTGGGCTTCCTGTACAGCCTGTGCTGAGAAGCACTCAGAATGGATTCAGGCCTATGTTAAGTTCTTGTTCTGCAAGTGCACTTAAACTACATGGTACAGCTAAGCTATGTAATTATAACCCAAATTACCCTTTGGAGGAACCGCGCTTTCTTCACTAGCCTCTTAGCTTAGATGTCAAAATTAATGTCTGGTTTTGGGTAACATGGTTATGCTACAGCATGATAAAAGTGCGAGGAATGAATTTGAGAAAACAAATTTCTTAACCAGTGACATATCTTTAAAGGACTGGAAAATAATGATTCTTTGACAATAGCAAATGGCCAGGGTTTATATTTTGCTGTATTACCAGCTGAGCATTGCCCATCCTGGAGGAAAAACAAACAGAAGGCAGAGAGCTCAATACATGCTAGATGTCTGCCTTGCATAGAACAAAATCGTACTCCTGAATAGAAGAGCCTGCGTTTGTGCCATGCAATTGGACTACAGTGGCTCCTTGCATTCCTTGAAGAGAAACACACTCTTCTTCACTCAAGGTGGACCAGCAGATGGAAGACTATGAAAACTCATGAAGTCTCAGTTGCTTCTCAAAGGGTGGATTAATGAGCAGCTAACTATTTTTTGACACATTCTTATGCCATTATTTTTAGCCAGATCGGCCAGTAGATCTGTGTGGCCAAACAGATGCTGGGGCAGCAGAAGAGCAGGTAGAAGTGCTGGTGGGACAGGAGGGCAGGGCTGCTTCTCTTGTGTTAGGCAGTCTTGGATTGGCTAAGTTGTTTGTAAAGTTGCATCTTTGGCAATTCTTCAGCAAGGACTCGAATATGCAGGTGGCTGCCTGGATTGCAGCCTTTGGGCATATCCAGACTTGCCGTTAGATAATATTTCCAAAGGTAGTTTAACATCTTGTTCTCAATTTGATGCTGCCCTGCCTGATGTTGTCACAACATGCTGCAGCCAAGGATAAGCAGAGTTTTGAAACATGTCAGGCTTCCTTACTGAAACTTTGCTCACAGCTGAACTCTGAAGAAACTGAAAGGTTGAGTGCTACTGAGTACTGGCTGATCTGACCCTCAGTAGTCAGAATAAACCCTGTTTTGCAAAAACTGAGAGGTAAATGGTGAAATTCCATTGTTACTAATTCAGTTTTGTGCATCTGAGTTTTCCTGTCTTGTTTAAACAAATTACAGGATCTGACTGCAGTTTCAGTCAGGTGCTTTGTATAGTGTTGCAAAGTACTGTCATACTCTGCCTCGCTTCATTGTATATGTGGATGCACTGAAGAACACACACATTTAAAAGTTACTGTGAGATCTTTCTGGGTGAGTGGCATTATAAAAAGGAGATAATTATTTCAACATTTGATCCAGATATTCTATATAAAGCACATTTTGGCATTATGAAAAGAACCAAAACATTTAATAATTTTTGGAGAAGAGAGGAGTCCTTTTTATTTTTAAGGATAATATTACTATAAAGTTAAAAATGAGTCATACTCTAACTAATTTCAAACTTGGTGACTCATGCCCTTGGCAAACTAAATATCCAAGACAAGTGACTCAGAAATAGATGCTATAGTTTTATGGATATTGCTGTCACAACTAAACATGAGGCTTGATTTTGGGTATAACAAATGTAGCCATATCCTGCAAATTATGCCACAGTGCTGGTTGAGGGCGTATTATGCATGCAGATTTCTTGAATCTGATGTGGTTTTTTCCTTTTGAGGTAGGATGGTGTAGCTGGCTTCTGGGTGTCTAAAGCAGCCATGGCCACCAAGAATCTCAGGAGTGTATTTGGACAAGGAAAATCTAATCTGGTATGTATTTCTTTCCATCCAGGAATGGTGATTTGTTAAACCCTCATCATAGGAGCATTTCTCCGATTAAACTTTTCAGATTCTTAGTAAACTGTTTGATGAATATTATTGAGAATATTGATATGGGGATGATGGGAAGATTCATGCCATATTTGCTTGGGATGAATATAGTACCAGACTGTTGGTTGCAATCCTCTCTCTGTTTTGTTTCTTTTTCTTTCCATGCCCTCTCTGCTCCTCCTTGGCTGCAGTCCACCAAGTACTATCCCAATGCAGGTCTGATCTGATGAAACCTCAACTAATGCCGATGCCTGCCTATGATGGGAAGATAACCCAGACTACAAACTTGGGATTTCTGGCTTCTTAATAGGCAAGTCTGTTGCTTATCTTTCCCTTTCCCACCCTCAGTTCCCTTTGTTTCTTGTTCTTCCTCTGTATTA
This sequence comes from Cnemophilus loriae, assembly GCA_013397755.1. Lineage (NCBI taxonomy): Eukaryota > Metazoa > Chordata > Aves > Passeriformes > Corvidae > Cnemophilus > Cnemophilus loriae. The sequence continues at coordinate 92,823 of VZTF01008553.1, read as the reverse complement.
TTTTAACTCATATTGAAGTTCAGTGTCGCTGTTTCCTGGGAACCCAGTTTCATTTGAGTATATATACAGTCTAAAGAAGTCACATGTTACCTCTATGGTGGGAGTTCATCATGCAATGAAAATAGAAAACAATTCTGTTTTAATAGTTCTGAATGACTTTCAGCCTTAGCAATGAAAAGGCAAGTCAGGCATATTTTAGTGAAACGTTCATGTTTCTCAACTATGATTTTTAAACTGAGAGTTTAAGTTTATAGTAACATTAGAAATTAATCATAACTATTGCAGATATCTATACAGCCTTATTCTCAGAAAGTAGGCTATTTGCTAGTATAGCTGAAATGATTCCTGTAGTGACAAAGGAGAATGTCTTAAGCAAGCTGCATGGAACAGTAGTCTCTATTCTCTTTATTTTGTTTAGCTGTAAGTATAGTGGACAACAGATGAAATAACTATTGACGTAGAGAATAACACAAGTCATGTCAAACAAGGACTTCAGCCACCATGCTTTGAGGTCAGTTACCTGTGTGCCTGGAACTTTGATCACGCTGGTAATGGCCAGATGACATAACTTGTGTGGATGTACACGCAGAGATAAATAGGCAGCTTTTCATTGAATTTTACAAGCAGAACAAGGAATTGTCAGTGAAGTGAAAATGTGTGTTTCTAATATGCTCAAGGAACTTCAACAAAGGAAGCTAATACTGATTAATTAATTTGCTGAAACTGCAAGCAAGGAGGTTTGTTTGTTTGTTTGGTATTTAAACTTAAATGGATCCTGTTTCCAGTAAGCAGCATGAAGGAGGAGTCTTTTCGGGGCACTGCCGTACCAAATGGAAGACAGCGTGTTCTCTGCCTGATGAAATGTAAGTTCAACTGCTAATCAGCCTGCCTAAAGTGCTGCTAGATTAATAGCCAGTTTTCCTGAGAATACAGCTTCTGGAGAGCTGAAGCTGTTTCTTAATTTTTTTTTTTAAAGAAAATTAGGATATTCTGATGTTTTTCAGATTTCCGTTTCAGCACTGATCCTGCCTAGGAAAATGAGTTAAAAATCTGAGAATTACTCTGGAATTCTGCTACTAAATTTTTTCAGTTGAGGGGCATGGACATTTAAATTTCTGTTGTGGGTCAAAATGATCCAAGTATAGCTTTCATTTTGGAAGTGAGACCTGTCTGCAAGTCCTTTCTCAGCTCTCTTGCTACTTTTTATTTTAGCGGTCTTGCTTTTCTTTCTTTAAATTTCTTTATTTTATTATTTCGTTATTTTTTATTCTAAATTTCTTAAATTTCTTTAAAGGTGAGAAGAGCAGTTATTTGCAGTTTGTAAAAGGTTTGAAGATCTGTGTGTACAGAGTGCTACGTAGGTGAAAATTATTTAAATTCAGAACTGTGTTTTGTCTTCTTTCTTTTTTCCTTATGTCAGTCTATGTTGTGACTGAAGTCAGTCTGCTTATAATCAAATCCAAACTTGCTTGGTGATTGGGGTGGTGACTTTTGGGATTTTTGTTTTAGTCACAGACTTTCTAGTTCACTGAAATTAGGATTCCAGCCTGACTTCTCTCTGCAGGAAAGACAATTTTTTTTCTTAATGTTTTCATTAATTGTTTGTCTTTGCCATTCCTATGAAAATAGTCACGATGAGTCCATCACTGGTGCTCTTTGGATTTGCTCCAAAATATGGGAATGAATCTGCTCTAAAAATGACTTTGTCTATGCATGTATATACATGTTCTGGGAGGATCTAAGGTCTGAAAACTGTCAATGATAAGGAGGTCAAAAGACAACTTTTTCTTGTTTAGGATTTTAGGTCACACGTATCAATTTCATCTTGTATCAGATTGCAGTTGTGCCTATGAATGAAGACTAATGTCATATTTGTGGGCATTATCTTATTTGCAGTCTATGACCACTGATGCCTCATAACCACTACATCAGTATTTTTCTTATACCTTTATCTGATGGGGTATGTGTACCTTCCTTTCTGATCTGTGTGCTTGTTCTCAATCTTTTTGTTTTCCTTTTGTCTGTGTGTGTGTTTTGAGTTTTTGTTTGTTTGGTTGGTTTTGGTTTTTGGTTTGGTTTCCCCTTTCCTTCTAAGAGGAAATGGAATGAAGACAACATACATGTCCCCTCTGGTATATTAATTAAATTTTATAAATGAAGAAAAAGCAAATCAATTGGTGCTTACTACTTTTAGAGCAGTCAGGAAAAAAGTATGAGGGATAGATGTCTTTGCTATATCAGTTCTGTTTTCAGTGGATATACAAAGGCTTCGTAAACTTAAAAAAAAGTATCTTTTTCTCCTATTTTACAGGAGATACAGAATGCTTTTGTTTTCTCATTCCATGTGTGAGATCACTGGCACCAAAAGAAACTGTAGCTTCTTTATCTGACATCCATGTCAAAATTAAGGATAAATACAATAAATTTGGTTAGCAGTGTTCATGAGATCAAGGAGTCTGATTTACCTTTTGGGTTGAAAAGAACAGTAAATGTGTGTAATCAGAACTTTATATGTGAGTGTCAAAGTAACGTCCCAGGGTGTTACGCCAAATGTTTCAAGATTCAAAATCTTTTGTTCTCCATAGTACTTGGCATATGTTTCTTAGACACTTCCATGTTAATAATTGATCCAAAGAACTTGTTTTGATCACCCGTATGGTATCTCTGAGTCTTAAATTCCCATTAGACCAAGTATGTGTTTGTATTAGATACGTTTTATTACAAGAAAACAAATATTTTGGTGATGGTAAGATCCTTGCAGTGAAATACAAATCGCCTCCTATGCAGAAGGGACCCTGAAAGTTGCTTTCAGTGGTAGGGTTTTATTTCACAGTATGTCTAATGAAAAAACAGAAGTCTATAATTATCGTTCTGGTATTCTTTTTTAGTGTGTACATTGTTTGTATTGACCTTGTGAAAACCTGAAAGCTCTAAATTGGCCTCTTGAACAAAATAAAATGCACAGCACAGAACATATTTACTTTAAGGTAAAGTCACTAGTTCCAGAAATATTCAGAAGATACAACTATGTCAAACTCACCCAATCTTAGCACAGGGTTGTTTCCCTTCTTTGTTACTAGGAGCATTTAGGGATAATTTTGTCATTTGTAGCATAACTCCTTCCAACACAAGACTCTCATTCTTTGCAAACATGGATTATTAAGGTATTTTTTAAATGATTAGCATTTGTTTATTATTATCTGTGGTTTCAACTTAATGTCACAAGGACACACTAAATGTTTTTTTAGCCTAAACAAATCTTTGGTTTATCTGTCTGAAAGCACATATTGTACTAAAGTTTTAACTCCAGATGAGTTGTGGTGTTTGGACTTAAACCCTGTGCTTAAATGTTCATTCAGGCATACGCTTCCTTGCTACTGGAGAAATACAGAAGGTGTGGTGTGTTTCTATTTTACACTAATTTCCATCTCCGGACTAGTTTAAAAGAAGGAAAGTTAAACCTCTGTGTCCTTTCTAGGCTCTCATGGACACTGTGTGTTCCCTCCTGAGTTAGAGGAGTAAACCAGTTTTGTCTGCATTGGAGGTATGTGTGTGCAGCTAGAATAGTTCAAAGAGATGCCTTTTTTATCTCTTCCATACACAGGCATAGGAAGTCAGGTTCCCTGTTGTTACCTGATTCATTATCATTAATACCCATGGAGATTTCATGTCAGCATTTAAGCTCTGGGAGTAGAGACCAACGCAAGTAAAAAATCTCTGTGCAGCTGACTGACAGGAGAACCAGTTTCTCCTCCTCTTTAGATGTGGTAGTGCTGAATAAGGAAGAGGTAGTCTTTTGTACTTGTCAGCCATTCTTTCTTTCAAAGTGCTTGTTTTGAAACTGTCACTTACCTCTTGATTGCATTGTGAAGGAGCACATAAAAATGCTGAGTTGGAAAGAAAGTGAAGACATTCAGCTGAGCATATGTATACATACATGAGGATAATTGTCTATGGGGGAGCAGTCAGGAGCAAAGGCCATTGTTTTCTCTACTAACTGCTCTGCCGCTTGTTGCAATAATTTTTTTTATGATGATGAACAGTATTTCTCAATCAGTGGGTTGTGAACTTGCATGTTTTCCAATTACATTTTGTATATTTAAGTTCGATAGTTAAAGATAAGCAGCAGTACACTGAGCCAAATACTTGGGTACAAGATAGACTTTATGGGGGCAAAGGAGAGTCTATGGGAAATCAGTTTTTAGCTTTTTTACATACATAAGAGTTTGAATCCATTATCTGTTTGTTTTCTTTTTAAAAAAGTTCTCTGCAGAATAGGAACTGTGGCATGGAAAAAAAAAAAAGATTATTTGCTTCCAACAGCTGTTTTATCTTCACTGTCTGGTACTCATAAGAAATAAGCAAGGACCCTAAATGCTACTCATTTGGGGAGTTTTATTTGAAATGTCTGAACTAAAGCACATAAATTTTTTGTTTCCTGTAAAAGAAGAGCACCAACAGCTCTGCCAGGGATCAGTTAAAGTTGGAGAGAGTAAGTATAAACTAAGTTATATTTGTCTAGTTGGACATAGAGGTAAGGACATTATTGGCAGGAAAGGCTTTAGAGAGAAAAGGTTATCACTGCTTTGTGACTGCTGCATGATTTTTTTCAGTTGGGATGAAAGACAGCAACCACAATCCCTAATCTCATCTCAGAACTGCCAGAGGAGAACGGTAGAAACCACTTGGACCGCTGCAAAGTCTGGCCACAGGGATGGGCAAGATGGTAAGAGCAGACTACACTTACGTATTCTTCTGACTATTATTCTCTAGTCTTGGCTGTTGTTGTTAGATGTGTTAGTCAAGCCTGTTACACAGGCAGATAGTGATTGGACGAGGGGGAACAGTTTTAAACTAAGAGAGATTTAGATTAGAAGTTGTTAGGAAGAAATTCTCTACTCAGAGGATAGTGGGGCACTGGAAAAGGTTGTCCAGAGAAGTTGTGGATGGCCCGTTCCTGGGAGTGTTCAAGGCCAGCTTGGATGGGGCCCTGAGCAACCTTATCGGGTGGGTGGCATCGCTGTACGTGGCAGGGGGGTTGGAACTAAATGGTATTTAGGGTCCCTTCCACCCGAAACCATTCTGTGTCCTAGTCCAGACAGTATTCCAGGTAGCATTCATGCTGCCTTGCCTGGCCACTGAGCTTGGCACTTTGGCCAGCAGATCTGTCTGTGCCCTATTTGTCATCGACAAAGAGAAAGAACATTCCTCCTAAGGGCTGTTCAGACTGCCAAAGCAACATTCCTGCTTAGACAGAGTGCCTTTTTCTGTGTTTCTCTCCCTTGATGATAGTGAGGGGGAGATGTGCTTCCACTCTGTGCAGGGCTTTTCTTCATAATATCAACTGGTTTTCTTTAAGTCCCACAGAAGGCACAATTGAAAGAAGCCTGTACTAGTAGGTGGGTGAAAAGGGAAGGAACTGATGGTCTCAATATAATCTTTCTTGGCCTCAATCTGACAAAGATTTAGGCATATGACTAAATTTATGCCATTCATTTCCACTGTCATCTGCAATCAGTTTCCTCTATCAGATGCATTAGTATTCAGGGGAAACAGAATTCTCATGTGAGCTAGCTGTTGTGATAGTAAGATTTCCTTAGCTTTCCTGTTACACCAATATGACACCAATAATTCTAGAGGTCTTTGGGTCCATTTTTAAATACTCTGACATTGCACTTTCAAGATAAGAATTTTACACAGTTTTAGAGCTGTTTTGTTCCATTTGATTTACACATCTATCACTTGTCATGATATAGTTACTTTTGACTGTTGGTCTTCCAGCCCTGCAATTTATGAGAAAAAGGATTTGAAAAAACCGCGTGTCTACCAAAGGTCCTGTGTACACCAAAACAGTATGGGTTTTTTTCCAGTTCTGAAGAGAAATTGAGAAGAAATACCAGACTCTTAGACTTGGCACTTTCTATTTGATATGTGCAATATGTGAATATACCTAAAAAAAATCAACAGTATCTGGTTTGTTTGTTTTTTTTTGTGAGGAATGTTCTTAATAGTTAATTTATTCTGCTTTACTGCATTTGCTTTATTTCAAAGAGGAAAAATTGAGTAAGAACTAGTATGACTGGCCTGCAGTATAGAAACAGGATAAACATGGAAATAATTTGAATAGAAATATAAACAAGACTGGCAGAGTGCCAGCAACCGCTTGAATATAAATCCTCAGGCAGCTATACCAGAAGTCTCTTTCTTTACGTTCTTTGCATTGTGTTAAACGGTCTGTGTAGTTTGAGAAGATATGTGCACGTGTCTCATTATCACTTCTCCCCGAAATATGACCAAACCTTTATAGCTGGCTTTGAATTATAATAACACCACTGATGCTCTGTAAGAATTTTTGTTGTTTTTGGAGAACAGATTTACATGTGGACTGCACTTGTTTGATACTTGTTTTAGCTTAGCCTTAGACCACAGATATAAGAGCCCCATGGAATGAAGAAGGAGGATTTAGCCCTCTGAGGTTCCTAAAAAATTTCAAGCCAGGTTGCCTGATGATAATATACCTGAAAGGGTATTTTGGTTGTTTGTTTGGTTTTTTTTTTTCGAGTTCCATTGGTTTTGAAACTGTAACACCCGGAGCACAGCACTTTTGATCCATGGCAAGGTATCTTAACTGCAAGGGAATCAATAGTTTGCTGAAACTGACAGAGTTTGAGAATTACAGACTTGCCCTCTCTGTTTATAAACAAATAAAAAGTGGTGATAGAAAGCTGAGTGTCTGAAGCACAGGCAGGTATGGAGTGATCCGTGAAGTGTTTGCTGTGCAAATGCGTAATATGAAGTGAGTGAGTATAGCAGACTTGTTCAGTGATCTAAGTCCATTTGTGTGCTGGATTGTTCAGCATACAATGTGTTGGTAGTCCTTTTCCCACCAGATTGCTGGTTTACAGTGAGATATGTAGAAATACTTGAAAATATAAACTAGGAGCTTCCACCTGCTTCAGTTGAAGAAGAAAGACAGAAATACTGAGTAAATGTTGATTTTGAAAGAACTGAAATCATCCTCGACTTTGTCAATATTGCACCTAGATTCTATTTAGATTGTCTTACAAGTTTGACTGAAAACTGAACTGGTTAACAGGGTTTGTTTAGAAAGCTAGGGTAAAAGGAAGAGGAAAAATTTACTTTAGTTGCACTAAGGTGTTAGAAACTTAACTTGCAATACGTGCCATGACTTCATTGACAGATTTTATATGTTCCAGTCCACTTCTATCTGTGGCATAATTGTGCAAAATTAATGTTAGGGAAATGTTAGGGAATTATTTAATTAGAAATAAAAGACTGGAAGCAACTTCAGAAAGGTGCCTTCTCCTTGCTTCAGGTCTGGATTGGTTCTACCTAAACCATTTCTCTACAGATATTTAGCTTCTCCTAAAAACTTGTCAGCAGTGAACAGTCAAGTCTTCTGGTTCAGTCTAATCCTTGTCTAACTTCATGCTAGGAAATGTCTGCCTCCAGTATAAAGTAAATTTCCCTTCCTGCAGTTGCCACTTAGGAATTTTCTTATTTCTCAACAACGGTGATGTATTTCCTTTGCTGCTGCCTGTTCCAGAATGTATACCCCTTCAAATCTTTCATTTCATAGACTAAAACTTGATGTTTTCATTAATCCTGTTAGTTATTCCAAAAGTTTTTTACAAGCCTAAAATTGGACACAGTACTTGAGTACAGTATTCCAGTGAGTCAGTGAAAGGACTGTTCTGCTACCATAAGGAAATTTAAGTGTGCAATTAAAGCTGCTCTTGCTTTTGTTGGAGTAAGGTAAAAAGTTCCCACCTTTCAGCTGAGATACAGTAACTGCTCGTGTGTCTGCTCCCAGCAAATGCAGAGAAAAACAGGTTTGCTCTCCTGTTGCGTATTGGGCTGGCTGTATGTGCAGTCGGTTTCTGTGTCAGGGATGAGAAGGGACAACTGTTACCAGCTGGGGACAGTAGCAGCAAGGATTTTTCATGCCCTCAGAGGTTGGACTTGACAATTTCATAAAGTGTACCCAGCCAGCTGCCTAGATCTGCCATCAAATGTCATGAAGGTGTGTGCCAGTCCAGGCAGCAGCCTTCTGCTTCTTAGTTTAAACATAATCAGGTAAGTTAGGAATTTCATGGTTTTGGAAGCACTAAAGCCCCGTGTAGCAGTAAATGTGTGTAGTTTGTCTTCCTTCTTACCCTCTTCGGGGCAATCGCTTTTGGGCTGGCGATTACAAGTGCTTATGCATTAGGATATTAAGAAAACTCAAAGTGTTTAAATCATCTTCAGAGTATTACTTGCAGACTTTTAGGAAGAAAATTTTACATCGTTCTCAAATACACTTTCTTAATTTTCCCATCTTGGTGTGCACGTTTTTTGTTGCTTGCCTCCAGTGACATAAAAATAATGTTCTGGTCCCAGCCAAGCAGTAGAGAGAATGTCACACTACCTCTCATGAAGCCATTTCTTAATCCAGTCTCCTTTTGTGGAGGCAGTTATAACAGCTCTTCATTCTTTTTACTGTTCTACAGTGGAGGCCTCATGTCCTGTACTAATTCTAGGTGTAAAAAGGAGCCATTATGAGACCCGTTTTTACTTTAAGGACAACCATCCATGTAGTGACTGGCAGTTTGTAAAAGAAATGACCTTCATGAGCAGAGCGAAATTCAATTAGTGCTGCTGTGGTGTCATGAGTATACTTGAAAAGAATAGTTCACCTAGTTTTATTTTATCTCCACTTGATATTTGATATATTTCATTCAGAAAATGCATTTTTACACTTGGATGTCTCAGCGGTCAGAGAATAAATCACAGTCACAAGATTATCAGTGCTGTGCAGGGAAAGCCAAGATACTAAAAAAGCAGGAGGTCAAACACATTCAAGGTCACACTAGTCCCACTAAGCTGTTGAGTGACACGCGACAATGTGGACAAAAACTTGAACGTTCGTACCGATGCATGAGTAACTTTGTGTGAGGTACAAGGCGTACCTGGGAGCACACGCACCGAGGCCTCCGCGACACAGATACCTGAGTCACATGAGTGTGCGCCAGGGTACGCCGAAGCGAAAATGACGCCGCGGCCGGTCCCATGGGCAGCATGCCCAGTGTGCGCCAGCGAGCAGGGTCGCGGGAGCCGGGCCACAGCGCAGTTGTGCCGGGGGCACCTTGCGGCTGGCCGTGCCTCGCCGGCGCGCCCCGAGCCCCCGCCCCGGCGCGCTCCCGGGGCCGCTGGCGGAGGCCCGCAGGTGC
>VZTF01008553.1:47644-83026 GCA_013397755.1 Cnemophilus loriae | reverse complement strand
GGGGAGCGGCGGCCCGGCACAAACGCGGGCGGGCGGCGGGCGGCCGCTCCTTGCCAAGCGGCGCGTCGGGCGGTGCCCAGGGTCCTGCCCGCCTCGCCGCCTCCCCGCCGCACGCATGAAGCTCATAGTGCCCAAGCAACACTGTGAGTAACGCCGGGGCGCTCTGGAGCGTGGGAAGGTTCTGCGGGCTTAGTGTGTGCTCCTTTCCCAAACGTTGTTAGAATGAAAAAAGAGTAGCTCTGCGAACCCAGAGCAAGTTATTCTGACTGGCGGGGAAAAATATGTTGCAAACATGTTAAATTTGTAATATACTTCTCATTTGGGAGGTGTTCGTGAACTGGCTGTCTATTTCGGGTTTGGTTTTAAGGCTGAGAGACTCAAGCATCCTATTCGTTAATTCTATATTTGCTTATTTCTGTATGGTGTATTGATTAATAGTCTTGCTTACTTGTAGATATGGAGGTATTGAATAATTCCATGGGAAACTCTGCAAGTAAAACAATCTAGGAGAAAAAGTATTCCGTTTCTTTTCGCTCTCACTTTGCTAGCCCTTCGCATAAAGCCCAGAAATGCTTGCTTCTTTGTTACAAGTTCAGCATGTTCCGAAAGGGTAATCAGGGATAGTCAGGATCACAGCTGCCTGGTGCCAAAACTTAAAGATGTTTCTACTCAGTAGGAAGTAGTGTGCATTCAGCTCCCCTGGGTTTTGCTTTTTTAATTTGTTTCGAAGTGAATATTTAAAAAGCTTTTCTGGTTAAACAGAACAAAATATTCAGAAACAGCCTTGAAGAGCTGCACCTTTCCCAGGACTGTGTATTAGCCAGTGCCTTTTCTGGCTGTTTCAATGCTTTTGGTGAGCTACTCATGCCACTTTCCCTTAGAATGCTCTCTGATTGATTAATCATGTGGTGCTTACAGTACCTGCTGATAGTTAATTTAGTCCTCTATCAGAGTTAACCTATCAATGACCAAGTCTTTCTTTGTCACAAACTGGTTTTGTAGTCTTTGTCCTGCTTCACGTTTTCTTCATGAACAAAACCTGCAGAACTTGGACTAGCTTACATTTTGATTTGGTGTAACTAAGAAGAGTCAGCACTTGCATATCAAACTCTCCATAATAGTAAAAACTATTTTGGAGCAAAGAATAAAGCTTTTAGGGATTCATGTAATCACTTGATTAAGAAAGAATGGAGGCTTTGGACTTTCCATCCCATCTTGAGGGAAAAAAGAGCCCATCAGAGTAAAAAGTGTGACTGACTATATTGCCCAAGATGTATGATAACTGAATCTTCAGGTGTGGGGTTTTAATGAAATGAGGCTTTAATGAAAACAGCAGCTGAGGGAAGTGCAGAACTATTTTGTGGGCAATTCTTTTGCTGATTAAAATACATGAATGCTTTCTGATATATTTTTTAATATGTATGTAGTTTATTTTGTACGAGAAAAAATTGAAATTTAGTATTAGTCATGCAGGAAATAATGATAGCACACTGTCACCATCTTAAAAAATTCATTACATTATTACTCAAATTGTCCTGGTACTGCATATCTATCCACTGCATCCTCCTCTAGTGAATACTACAGAGTACCATTTTTACTGGTTTGTTTGGTGCTTTTAATCCTGGCCTTTGCAGATGTTTGCTCTGTTCTTAAGGACAAATTGCAAAATGAAGAGCAGTTGCCACATTCCATGTATTGATTGCAGGGTTTACTTTGTGTGGTGGAGAAGATAATAAGATAATTGGCATTTCCCAATATTTCAACAAATGAAACCTATCTTTCTGCAGCAATTATTCCTTTAAACATTTATTTATATATTTTCTTGATTGTTTTTACTTTCTGACAAAGTGAGGTAGAATTCCATGTTCACAAGTCTTTTTCCCCTCTCAGAAGGGGAGATGCCCTGTGAAATCAGTGTGCTTTGCTGATAAGCCTGCGGTGAGAGAGGACTTTCCTAGTGCAGCTTCTGCTGAGAATCCTGTCTTTGCTTTCTTTTTTTCCTTAGTTTAACTTGATGGGTTGTCAGGGATATTAGGCTTGTGTCAGTTTTCTTTTTCATTAGAAATCAGTTTGTGGTAATATAACTACGTTTGTGTGGATGGTCACACCTGTTTAACAAAGAGCTCTCTTCTTTTGGGTTTGAAGTTTTTGTGGGCTTGGTTGTAACTTTTGAGTTTTGTCTGTTTTTCTGGTGAGGAAGAAGACATTCAATAAGCCCTTGCTACCAAAGATGAACTAGAAGGCTTCACTTGATATATGTGCATGATTTAGCTCTAGCTTTTTAAGTTTTAAGGAAACTTTAATTACTAAGCAGGTATAATTAATTTTTTGAGCTACATATTCTATTTTCGTTCAAAGAAAGAAAATGCTTCCATTTTATTTCTTTTATAACTGGGAAAAACAGGAAGAAGTAATTGAAAAATGTGTGAGCTATTATCCCTTTATTTTTTTAATAAAAATCAGATTTCAGAAGTTGTAAGAATACTATGCTGTGTTATGTGTGTGTTGTTTTGATTTTTTTTTTTTTTTCCCCGTTACTGTTTTTGGCTCCCACCTCTTCTGGATGGACCCAATTAAAACAGGAAGTTCTTAGATCATCAAAGTGTCAAGCAATGCAAATGAAATGTAAATGAAGTAATAGGATTTCAACATATGTGTGTTCAGAAAGAAAAGCAGCTGAAACTAAGATATTTCCTCTGAGATACTTATGACTAAGATATTAGTGTATTGATATCACCATTTAAATTATTGATAAAAAAATTGAAATACTGTGCCTGTCTTTGAGGAAATATGGATCTTGTAAGAGAGATGTATAAGCTGAAACAGTTTTGTCAAAAGAAGAAACTGCTGCAAACTGGTCAGGAATAAATCCAGAGCTCAGGTAGAGAGAAGAATGTTCTAACCAGCAGGATTCAAGCACAATCTCTTTCTGAATGTTGATGAGTGAAAAGATTCAGCTAACCTTATGTGGTGGTTGTTTAAATGTATGAAAAGGATTATTTTTGGTTATCTTCTTTAATGGAGGTAAATGTTACTTGATGACCCAGGACTTCCCTCTCATTCTTGCTTCTCTTGCACCTTCCACGTGCTCTCCTTATGCTGTATGTTAAGCAGAAGATTTTTAAAAATCCAAGGTGTTGAAATATGAATATAATAATGCCTTGTAGGAATAGCCTTATACTCCAGAGTTAAAGCAGAAACTAGGTAAAATGTATTGTGGAATTTCTCATGAGTGAACCTTTGCCCCAGATACACAGCTGTTGGTGTGCATCAGATTACCTACTTATGCAATGCTGTAGATACCTTCTGTTTGCATTGTCACATGCTTCTGCAGCTAAATTTTGGACTAGTACAGATTTTTATCTCGGGGTAAACCAGTGAGTAGTTGGCACAGTTTATTAACATATAGAGAATTAATTTTTTTAAGAAGATAAGTAGAGACTTTGATTTATGCTAGACTTTTAAGAACTCATGATGCATCTTGATGCTTTCTGTATCTGTTCTATGGGACCTAAAACTAGATTTTACAGTGTTATTGTTTGACTTACTGCTGTGTAGCAATGCAGTAGAAGAGTTCTGGTTTTGCCACAGTTATAGTTTCAGCTGATCCAATAGGTATGTTGCATACCTACTGAAAAGAGAGAAATCATCTCGTAAGCCTTATCAGACAATTTTAATTAAGAAGTGCATTTTTTTATGTTGTGAGAACATTTCTGCAACATATCCAGTGTCTTTACTGCTCATGGTAAATCATACAGTTTTGACTAACGGTGATCAGCCTGAGATGTGGGTGGGATGGATTTTATTTTCCCCACCTTGCTTTCCTGGCTTTTCGTAATTCAGGGACACTTATTCAGGTTATCAGTGAAGTGCTGGACTTCCAGTTTAAAACAAACCAACAGAAAATCTGAAACACCGTTCCTCCCCCCACCACCAAAAAAAAAACCCCAAAAAAACCCCTACCAAACAAAAAAAACCCCACCTCCACAATTTTCTCCTCATTTTCCCTCAAGTCTGTGGAAAACTTATCTATGCAAATCTACTTTCTTTCATACGCCCTGGTTGTAGTACTGGGCGGACTCTATTAATTTTGGTGGCCTCTGAATCATCTTGCTCTCCCTGCATTCGCAGAGGCAGCAAACCCCAGGAGCGCCTTCATTCTGCGTGCACACTTCCATCAGCACCACGTTCAGTGGTGCCAGGAAAGTTGACGCGTACAGGTACCAGCTGAGATGAATTGTATATAGATAGGGAAAAGAACTGATGCTCAGTCAGTGGTGCATTTTGATTTGGAGCATACTGATAGTAACAAAAGATACAATGAATACATTTTAAAATAATCACTGGATACAGAAGTGTTTCTACTGTCACTCCAGTTATACAGAACTTACATGAATAGCAGAGTGACTTGTTAGAAGCTTTGAGACTTGGTTTTTGTCCTAACTGGTCAACCAGTCAAGATGGTTGTTGAATTATTGCAAGTAATTCCAACAGAGAGCTGGTGTTAGAAGTTGAGAAGAAAACTAAGCTGTTTTTCTGCATAACTGAAATATCTGGTTTTGTTGACTGATCTTGGGCTCTTTATTTGAGCTGAAGGAAACTGCTGGTCTTCTAAAAGCAAAGTTCCTTTCTTTCTGCAGCAGTCCATTTGGCTCACAACAAAATGAAATGAACTTAGACTCACAGAGAGAATAAACTGAAAAAAAGTGTCCTGGTATTTCTGCCCGCTTTATAAATGCAAGCATTATGTGTAGCGATCCCAAAAGCTATGCAGAGTTGAAGAAACTCATAGTTGTTTTCTACAGTACTTACTCTTTGTGAATGATTTGGTTATAACTCCTCAAAATGTTAAGATATAAAATGAAATGTCTTGGCAGTCATTTATGAATAACTGTCAGCTGTTAGTACTTAACACTTTTATTGCTGGGCTTGTGTTTGATAGGATGATGGAACACTTCTTGCCTCTCTTAAAGATGAAATCTGCACTATGGCTTTAAAACAACTGTTGGTGCAGGTAGAGTATAGCAAGTTTTATGCCCTTAGTGAAAAATAGTGGAAATTGGCTTACACTTAGCTACGGGCTGGTTCTGTACTGCATAGTCCAACCACGCTGCTTTTAAAATTAAACTTCCTGCTTGCATAGTTAACATGCATCTGAGGAGGAGACTTACTGTTCCAGTGGGACAGGTAATTAAAGTTCTCAGTAGCTTTAATAAAGATTTGTGTAAATCGCTAATGGGATTGGCATCCTGAGCTCCTTTACGTTGGAATGTTGTGCAGTATGGACCAGACAGCTTTTGCATAAATATTTACCTTGTACTTTCAAAAGTGTTTGAGTTGCAGGTTAGTCTATGATGACATATTTTTCCTCTTTAAAATAAAGCCTGTTTTTAAAACACTTGTTTTAAATTCTTCCCATTTCAGGGAACTCTCATGTATCTGCATAGGATGATGTATTTTCCCAAACCTCAAATTAGAGTTAATTTCACTGTCTTTGTGCAGCTTGTACAGCATGAGAAAAAAAATTAGACCTTACAACAGATAACAGCTACTTCACTGGAGTTTATGGATTATGCCTGCCTTGTCTGTAGGGAACCGAGAGGAGAAACTGATGATTCAATTACTTGGCATACAGCCAAGTGAAATAACTGTTTTACATGTCTGACATTAAGGATTGGTTTGGCCAGGGAGAGCATATTAAAAATTGGGAAACTTAGACTTTCAAATTATTCTGCCAGATGATGCTGAGACACTTGTGGTAAGAAAAAAAGACTCTAAGCCTCTTTCAGCCTGAAGCTGAGTAACTTAATAGTGATCTATGATCATGTGAGGAAGGACAGTGTGATAATTACCTCCTATGCTTATTAAAGTGTTTGCCTCAAGTTGCTTATTTTTAGGTTCACTGGCAGAAAAATCAGCTATGCATATGGTATTTATGATTTCAAGTTTGTATCAACACTGAGTTGAGATGCCCTAGTTGGTAGAATCATTCTTCTAGCAAGTCTGCCTGATTCTCCCTAAAAAGCAGGAAGGTGACTGTGTGACTCCTATTTTAGAAGTGTGTCTCAGATGTTAATTGTATACTCAGTACTTTTAATTTAATTTTTCTAAGAAACATTGCTAGCTCCCTCCATCTGCAGTGCCTGTGTATAGATTTTGTATTCTCACTTCTTATTGCTTCATAAAGTTACCTGGCTTACTATTTAAAATGTAAGCATATATATATATATATATTTATATCAGTGGAGCAGGTAGACCAACTTGATTCAGTTACTGTCTTCTGCTGGGTGTTCTCCACAGTCACTTTCTCTTGCAATTAACAAAACAAAGGTTTTGGAGGACCTAGGCCAGCTGTGGCAAACTGAGAAGCAAATAGTGGCATTTCTTATATAATTATGTGATAGATTAACACATATACCAGCAAAGGAAGTCTGTGCTCAAAGGATGGGTCAGTCAGTGGTAAATGCTGAACATAAGCCAGCTCACTTTTGGCTACTACATACAAGCATTGCAGTCCGACAGAGCTGCTGGTTCTGGTGGGTTGGAGTCTGGAGGCCTCCAGCATAATGGGAGCTCTGTATTGCTGCTCTTCAGACACAGCCTTGTGACCGTGGAAATTCTGACTGAACTTGGAAAGGCAATTGTAGATGTTACGCAGTGGGAATATGACTTGAGAAATCATGTTCTCCTGTTTGTTTGGTTGTTTCTTCCTCCTCCTTGTCCCCTTAAGTGTATTAGCAGAATTGGAGCCAATCGGGTGAAACACAATTTCATTTCATTTCTCACCCATTTGTGCCGATTGGGTGAAATGCAGTAAATGTGCCCTGTCAAGAGGTGGTGACTGAAGAGTAAAATGAGTTCCTGGGAAAAAAACAGTTTTAATTTTATTAAAACCTGCTTCTTCAGACAAGAATATTTTGAGATTTTCTGTATTCTTTTTCTTAACTGACGCTTTATGAAGGCTTAACTTATGGATGTGTTTAAAGCATATGAATTGGACATAAGGGACCCCCAGTTCTCACAAGTAGATACTGCTACTGTGACTGCACTGAATTGTCATTCGACAAATGATTTAAGTGATTTGTCTAGCCTATATATTTATAGTGACTTTCTCTTTTTTCTTCCCTAAACCCCTTGTTCTTAGCATTCCCATGGTTTGGAATGGATATCGGTGGAACGTTGGTTAAACTGGTCTACTTTGAACCTAAGGACATTACTGCAGAGGAGGAACAGGAGGAGGTGGAAAACCTGAAAAGCATTAGGAAATACTTGACCTCCAATACAGCCTATGGTAAAACTGGCATTCGCGATGTCCACCTTGAACTGAAAAATTTGACTATGTGTGGACGCAAAGGAAACCTGCACTTCATTCGCTTTCCCAGCTGTGCCATGCACAGGTTCATACAGATGGGTAGTGAAAAGAACTTCTCCAGTTTGCACACCACGCTCTGTGCCACGGGAGGTGGAGCTTACAAGTTTGAGGAAGACTTCAGAACGGTACGTGAACGGTTCACGTGGGTTCAGTGGGAAGTACTTTGGAAAAACATCATGAGAGCCTGTCTATTAAAACTTGCTGGGAAAATAACTTTTTTTTGGTCCATCCTAACTGATTAGGACCAACAGAATCAATTCATGTTTGTTAATTAGTGACATTGCTAAGAACATGGACGGGGGAGGGAAGGCAAGGGTATTCTACTTGCTGGGTATTCTACTGAAGTATTGCTGTGCAGGATGTTCTTAGGAAGTGTGGAGTGTTTTTAGAGTACAGCTGTGATGATCAGATGCTTCATAATCAACTGAGGGTATGTTACGACAACCTAGAAGCCTGACGCTATAGGTACTCTCAAACTGGTTATCTATTGGAAACCAGATATGAAACCACACAGGCTGGAGATTTGATTCAGGTTCCTTTCCCTTTGTTTTAACCTTCAAACAGACTGAAGTCAAGAGTCTAGAAGACCAGCCATGGAGCATGGGGGAGAAACAGTGTGTGAGAACATAATAGTACCAGCTAGCTGTGAGTGTGTCATTTAAAGAAAGGCAGTTCATGAGATGAGTAGGTCCCGGATCCCCAGGAATTTAAAAATAGCCTTTGCAGAGAACTCCAGAAGCTGATGTAAATGTGAGGTTTTGCACTAGAGCACTCTTCAAAAATTGGTTGTGGTGCAGAAGCATGGAAGAGCTGTTGTACAAACTGTGCTGGAGAGAAAAAGCATTCAGGAGGCAGTTGTCTGTTGTGTATCCATCTCTCCTGGGACATATCTTCATTTATTTTCTGTAAAACAAACTAATCTGATTGTCCCAGAACAGTGTTACGAAGATTAATGTGAATGATTTACTTGACTGGTGAGTCTGGCACTTCTATCCCTAACTTTTGACCTGATCTTGACGGTGAGGGATGGCTGCTGGGTATAGCAAGTTACAGCTGCTTTTCTGTCTCTGCTTCAGTCTAGGGAGCTATCATACTGCATCACCAGCTGCTGTTGACTGCAGTCCTTGGCTCCGTGTGCTTCGTTTTTAACTCCAAGCATCCATTCCTGCTGTACAAGAGGTTTTTTTCTTTGTCAATACCCTTCTGTCATCAATATTCTCACATACCAGATGACCAGGATTCTAAGAGGGAAAAAGAATGCTGTAAGAGCTCAGCATGAATTCCAGATGTTACGCTGTTGTGTAGTCACTTTCAGTAAATATTAGACTGTTTCCATGTCTGAGGAAGGACTACCAAGTTTCTGAATTGGTGTAGTAGTGCATTACTAGTGCTAGATTTCTTGTCCTTTAGGCAGATTGCAAGTCCTTTACGAGTTAGAGTCTACTGGTGATTAAGTCCTCAAAAGCTTGTTTGCCTTGTAGTGTGTAAGGATGTTGGCACCACAGTAGGAGGTGAGTTTTAGTTCTAGTCAGTGTGGCCTCAGTTTAGGTGTTTTTGGGTATCTTTTTGTGTGTCCTGGGAATGATTCAGGCCACATTCTTTAGTGACAATAGGAAGTCACTTCAGGACTTTCTGAAGAGGCTGAACTATCCCCTTGGAATGGTCAATCTCCAAATTCATTCTTCCTGCATCAGGTAATAACAGCTACACTTGCTTAGTAAGGAAGTTCATGTCCCTTGCTCCCACAGCTGTAGGACTGAGCTGGAAGTTACCTGGTGGCTCTCACAGCTGAGCATTTCTCACTGCAGCTTTGGCCTTACAGGCTGTAAATATGCAATCTATGGCGAGGGATCAGGGATCAGTCTCGTCTCAGCCGCAATATAGTCAACACAGCAGGGGAAGCCATAGCTGGAGTTGGGGCTGTTTTGCCAGCTATTGAACACAAAAATGAGGTCACAAAGCAAATGACTGGTGGACTTAGGCATGAAATTCCACATCTCTGCAGTATTGTTAACATCCTGTGTGCTACAACACTTGTAGGTAGTTTAAGACAAACCCTATAAAGGCTGGCTGGGGAGTTTTCTAGCATAAAGCAATCAGTGAAGTACACTCGCACTACAGTGAGTGCTTTGGACACCTCTTACAGCTATCCAGTTCCACACCTTCCTTTATAGCATATGTTTCTTGGCTCAAATTGTAATATCCATGGAGAATTACAGAAGCAGAATATTATCCATTACATGGAAGTTTGCTTGCTTAATCTCTCTCAAAGGGCAGAGTGTTCTGGGTACTGGCACTTAAATTGTCACACTTCATTAGCCATTGTAACAGCAGCTGGCTATCAGTGTGTTCTGCTGAGTATAAACTGACACTGGACAACAGCTTCAGGACTGCTCTGTCAAAGCTCTGAAATAGCTGTTTCAAGTATTTGACCACTAACGCACCTCTAGAAGTAGGGAATATGTACCAAGTCTAAATCTTGCTATTGCAGGATTCAGTATTGTAAAATGCCTTATATGGAGGAGACTTTAAATTTTCCTGTTTGTTACTTAGAACCAGTGTTGGAAAAACTAAGGTATGTTTGTGAATGTTGTTATTTTCATTTAAAAATCTGGCTAAATGCTAGGAAACTCACTTGTGCTAGCTAACATGCTTTTGTTCTGGCCCTTTATTTTATTGTGTATATGCTTTAAAGTCACTTGTCTTTCGTAGTATTTCTCAATGTAACTGTAATTACATAGATTTAGGACAAAAGATCCAATATATTGCAAAACAACATTCAAATTCCAGGGAAGGAAGCCTTCTAAGATTACAGAAGCTTTTTCTCCTTAAAATAGACAGGCAGATACCCCGTTGTTACTTGCCTCTGTTCCATTGTCTAATTCTGAATCCCTAAATGAGTTAAATAGGTTTGATCTAGACATCTCTGTTGCTTTTGTGTATTAAAAAATAACATAAAATGGTGAGACTTACTCCGTTTACCTTGAGCCTGTTTTCTGTTCTATAAAAAGGCAACTAAATCTACAACGCTACCTAGGTTTAGCTATTTCACCTCCCTCATATGACCTGCAGTGTTAGAGAGGTGGATACCTGAAGAAGTCTCCATGGTCTGGTTGCTGATTGCTGGCAAAATGTTGGATCTTTTGTCAGTCAGTAGCTTGGCAAATCACGTGATTCATTCTGAAGGTCTGAGTGCTTCCCCTAGAAGTAGGAAAATTGACTCTATTCATTAAACTAGACCACAGAAATAATTTTACCAACCATATGGTTATACTTAACGTTCATTGAAGAGAGCATCAGTAAGTAATTCACCAAAAGGACTGTTTCCAGCCTAGAGGGGTTTTTTCTTGGTTTTTTGTTCTTTTTTTACCTCTTCTCTGAATGACTGGTCTTTATGGCTGGCTGTCTTTATTTTCAGGTATCAATGGTGTTAAGGCATGGATGAATCTGCAGCCTAATTCTGATAATCCTTCCTCCTTTCCCCAACTATGTACTGTTACTTCACATATTCTGTAAATGCTCAAGTAACCACTTCTGTAAAAGTAAGGAGTACTTAGACTTACTTGCTTGTGAGATGAATCTCTCTGTGCTCTGTGACTCCACCATGACAGCACAGGCACATTACTTGCACAGAAGTTTGCTGTTAATGTAATGAGGAATAAATCTTTAGGCTGCCACTCAGTTTTGTAAAGCAGCTCAGTGTAAAGGATGGGCAGGATGAGGGAGGAAGGACTATTCAGACTTTTGATTAAAACCTGCTCTGTTATAAAATTTCTGTTAATTGCAGTGGCTCAAAGGTGGGATCTTTGTATTCCTTTCCTGAACAGACACCTGCAGAACCTGACTTGTCTTGATAGAAATTTTACTGTTGTCTTTGGTGGGAGCAGCATCTGGGCTAAAAACTCCCAATCACTTAATCAAGAACATTTGGGACAGGGAAAGAAGGAAATCTCTTACCAACACAAACTCAAACTCAGGCCTTGACCTTCCCGTAAAGGAAAATGCTTTAAAAGTGAGCTTGGCTGTTGATACAGTGATTTTCTTGTGCCAGTTATTAGCTAACTCTAAGGCTTGACTTTGTGGTATGAACGCCTGAGGATGACTTATAGACTGTGTTCATCTTAAAACAAATAAACTCACTGTCCTGTGTTGCAGGATGAGTAAGCTGTGTAACTCTTTCACAGTTAGAGTGAGACACTCAAAAATCTTCTTGCTGAGGAGGCTGAAGGCAGCTGCTCAGGCTGTAGGGGCTGGGCTGGAGATGAAAGCGGCATCCAGAGAATGGGTAAAGTAACCTCTTCAGAGCGAATGGGGAGAAACAATGCACCTCTTCCCTGTCGAGAGAGAAGAGATCATTACGGCTCACTGTGCAAGAGGACAGAGCTCTGCACAGGATTCCTGATGAGTGCTTTTTTTGCCCAAAGCTGATACAGAGTGAATCTTCTGCCTCAGGGAATGTTGGGCTTGCACTTTATTTGCATTAGACTTCGTCTTGTTTGAACGTGAGTGGTTATTTTCAGCTCCATAAAGTACCAGGGTTGGGGGTTGAAGTGATAATAATCAAAATATAAAGAAAACAAAGTCTTTATGAAAGTGGAGGAGAGGTAATGGGAGGGAGATGGAAGGAAAAGCTAGATCATAAGCTACTCTAAGAAATAAAAACTGGAGCAATGCCCAGCAGACATAAAAGCCAGAGTGATGTAGTAGTAAATGAGGCTGTTGTAATTGATAATTAAGAATTTGCAAGATGTTATGTTCCTAACAGCTTTTTACAGAAAAAAAAATCACATTTCTCATTGAAAGTCCAAGAGAAAAATGAACTTGAAACTGCATCTAGGTTCAGACTTTACTGTGTTCACCAGAACTCAGTAACAGTAAAAGTGTGCGAAATGTTTCATGAGCTGGAGCTTCATTGAAAATATGTCTGCACACCAATGGTGTTGCATTAGACTTCAACCCCAGTGCATATATGTCATGGCTGCCCTCAGCTCAGTTCTAGAGGACTGGGCTGTTTCGTGTACCTTGCTGAAGTGGACATATTTGCTCACCCATAATAAGAAATAAATGGGACCCAAGTCTTTGACTTACGTACTTCCGTACGTGAAAGCAGAAACAAGCTAGTACCATGTTTTTTCTTTTTATACTGCTTGGTACTTGAATACAGCTAAATTTCTTGTTATGCACACGACTTAAAAAAACCAAACAAGTCAAACAATGAAGAAATCCAAATCTAAATTTCAACAGGTAACACAATTTTCCAGCACTTCTTGGAAGAATACAAGAGACAGGCTTTCATTTTTCTTGGAATAGCATCTGTGAGCAGTAACAACAGACTTTTTGTTTCCTTTAAATCAGCTGTGTTTCAGGAGTTCGTTGCTAGGATCATGGGGGAAAATGTTGGCTACTTTCTTGGTGTGTTGCACCTGCTTGCAAGCATGGTTGAAGTCCTAAGTCACTCCTTTTGATGGTCCTGGAGAGTTTCTGGAGGTCTAAAGTGTTTTGTTCCCTTCCCCAGTATTTAAAAAACGGTCTTAAAAAAAAAGAGGAATATCTACAGTCTGGCTATAATGCGGAAAAATTATTCTTTTAAAAAATGTACATGTACATTTTTTAAAAAATGTCCCTGTAATCATCATAAATTTTCCCTCCAGGGTCCTGTGTACTACTTTGTTCTGCAGTTGTTCCTCTCATAGCACAACTTTCTGACATAACCTCTAGAGAGGCACTGTGCTGAATATAGTTACGGGAGTGCAGAGCAGACTAAGTTGACCATTTTGCTGTCTGCCTTCACGTTAGGAACTGTAAAGGCCTGGAAAATACCTGCAAATGCATTTTGTAAATGTTGTAGGAAAAACATCCAATTAAAATGTGCTTCTAGATACAGCTTCTGTTTTTGTTTTGCATATTTGCGCACAAACTTTGGTTCCTCTAAGGAGAAGAGGTTTGAACAACTGAAAGTTGAGGGTAAGTAGAATGAGGTAGGTCAGGTGATGGCAGCAGGAAGAAATGTTTGCTTACTTGTAAATTAGTTACAATGGTTACAGGCACATCTATTCTGCAATGCAGTTTTGCTGCTTTGGGACATTGTGAGCAAAAAGGCACTCTTATATGCAGGGAAAGGGACTGAATTGTGACCCTGGCTCAATCATGGCTTCATGTACAAGATTGAGTTACTACATTTCTTGAAACTTTGCCCTAATTTCTATTTAGAAATAAGAACAATGGTGGCTCAGTAAGCTATTTGGAGCCTTGGGTGTCTGGTGGCTGCAGAGCTTTTTGGTTCTCTGAAGGTGGATTGATGTAGAATACTGATGCCTGTCTTGGTTATTCCAAAAATCAAAACCAGACTGCTGCAACGACACAGGAAAATAGTTTTTCAGTCTGCTATGAATATCATACATGAAAGAAAGCAGTAATAGGACTTTTCTGCTTACAGTGTATCAACTGTTAAATATAGCACAGAGCTATAAAAAGCAGAACAAATTTTAGTATGTCTTTTATACATGGAGGGCTGAACCTAATAAAACTTCCATGTGTAGTGCTTGAGAAAGAACCTGATTAGTTTCTCTTGTTCTGTTCTTACAAAATTGGTGAGGTGACTGGAGAGTTTGTCAAGGGTTTTGTCTGTGGTTTTGCACTGGTGCCAGAAGTGTTCTACTCTGATTTGTATTACTTGTTTGTGTCTTGCAAGGTCTCTGACTAGTGTTTACCTGTTTGTAAAAGTGTAGCATGGATCAGACAACAGCAGCTTGTGGCTGGGTATTTGGCTTAAATTAGAAGAGAGGTTTTGGCAATAGGGGCCTTAAATCTGCTAATGACTTGTCTTTGTACAACAGCTGCTGGTTCATAGCACATTTGTACATCTGTGTTGGATTGTGTTTGGTCATGCTGCATCTAACTTATACTCCGAGGTGAGGAAACTGACACTGTACAACACATAACCTAGGGAAAGGTCGTGGGTAGTACAGAATATTTCCTTATGTTATCCAGGTATGTGCAATGTTTGTTGAACTAAATAAATCCTGTAAGGAGTGATGACTTAGTGGACTCTATGCAATGTTCATTGTGATAAAGAGTGCGTGAAGGGTTTATTGTGTTGATACCTTGTATTGTGTATATCTTGGAGCTTTTCCTCTTGGTCTAATAGTAAGAAATCAATTAAATACAATATATTTGCAAAATAGCCTTTAGAATTTTGTAACACTTCTTGAAAAACCTTTTCTCACGAATTCTGCTTATTCGTTGTATTTGCTAGCTAAATGGTTTAAGTCTTTTATGCTGCATTTCTCTAATTTTACTTTGTGCAGCAATGTGGTAACCAAGAAAAAAAATATGAAGGGATTGCAGAAGTTGGAGGAGGAAATACAGAAACAAGAAGAAATGATCACCTCTCTCACTTGTCCTATGAATAACTGGATCTATGTTGAGGTCTTTGAGACTTCTGGTTTGGGTTTTTTTTTGGTCTTATTTCTTTTCCCTGGTTACAGGATTTGAGGAGTGGCAAGTAAAACAAAAGGACAGACCCAGAGAGTGGGATGGCTTTCAGTTACAGCAAGTTAGAGCTGTGTACAAGTAGAGCAAAGGCTTAACAGGGGAGATTTAAATAGCCTAAAAGAATGTAACCTATTGACCATGCCTGTTCCACAGAAATATCTTCCCTCTTTATAGTGACTTAATATAGCTTCCAGAATTAAAAATAGGATATAGTTACCCATGTAAATCTTCTCCATTAGCCGTTATAAAAACATCCTGCAGTATGCAAATGCTGGAGAACCAGCTGTGTACTGTATAACTCCATTATACTCAGTTGCTTTTTTTTTTGCTAGAAGGTAGAGTTAGGCATGACTTGCTTTGCATGCATGAGGATGAAAATGATCTCAGGATTTGGATGGGCAACTTCACAGGGTTTTTTTGCCCTCTCCTCTACCTAAAAATGGAAAGGAGACTTTCTACATTTGGTCAGTGTATCCTATTTTGAGAAAGGGTTGTTATTTCTAATTCTAGTGAATAGAATGCTATGGCAAGTAGACATGTCTGTTGAAGTGCAGTCATGGTGACCTGCAAGATCTCAGAGGGAATGTCTTTTGTCAGCTTTTGTTACTGGTCATCTGCCTTCCCTTAAAGTTATGTTCTGCTGGGGGCATGGGCCTTACAATCTTTTTGTTTGGATTTTTAATATGGTTTTTCATCAAACATAGGGGTTATGCCTCTGTTTTTCATGAGGCATTTTAAAGTGCTCATTGTAATTTTAAAAAATTAACAGAATAACTGGTGACATGTACTAAAAAAATCCACTGTATATTTAATGCATATTAACATAATATGCACGTCTTAATGCTTCTATTAAAAATTTCATTAAATTGCTGGCAAGTGTGCTGGATGGTGAGCTGAAGGACTTTGCATCCTGAGGAATGCTGCTGTGTAGGCATATGTCATATACTGCCCAAAAGCTGCAGAACACAGCTCTTCTTGGGCTGGGAATGAGGGGAAAGAAATTTATTGCTTCAAAATACTGAGGGGGATAAATACTTCCTGCTTGCAGTGCCCAGAATGTCTCAAAGGCAAAGGAACTAGATGGCATTACTGCATAGCACATCATTGTTTTGGGAGGAACCTGTTGTCAGGCAGATAGTGAACTTTTATTTCAGACTTCATGCTTAAATCTTTGTACCGCTTAATGTGTTACTATTAAAGTGATCAAAGTGCTTCAGCAGAGCCTTTTGTCCTTCTCAGTGTTGTATTATACTAGGAAATGTGTGTTTATTAATTTCTTGGTGTTGTTTTACAGATGGCTGATCTACAGCTTTATAAACTGGATGAATTGGACTGTTTGATCCAGGGCCTCCTTTATGTTGATTCTGTTGGTTTCAACGGCCAACCAGAGTGCTATTATTTTGAAAATCCTACAGATCCTGAACAGTGCCAGAAAAAGCCTTACTGCCTTGATAATCCATATCCTATGCTGCTGGTTAACATAGGCTCAGGGGTCAGCATCCTAGCTGTGTATTCTAAGGACAATTATAAAAGAGTTACAGGATCCAGGTAAATCTACTTTTGTTTCTTTTAATTGTTTTCTTTTCTCCTTCACAACTGAACAGGTAGAATTAGACAGTGTGATCAGCTACAGCCCCAAATTGTGCACATATTCCCATTTCTTTTAAAAGCCTACCAGTAGCAAGGCTGAAAATACCCTAGGATTCCTTCAGAGAGGGAATCTATGTCAGGGAAATCATTGATCTGTTGAACTTTAGACCTGCCTTAGTCTCTTGTTGGTGTTCTTACCTATTTCTCATCTCTTGCTGTGAATTACCAAAATAAAACTGTCCCAGCGAATGAATCTTCTCTCTCCTGCATTCTGTTCTTTGGTGCATGGTACGTATTAAAGTTTCTCCTGTATACTGCACATGACTTGCATATATGTCTTCTATTGCCTTACCTAGGGCATACCTTTGCCACAGTGAGCCATTTTTCAATATACAGTACAGATGGACACAAGTTCAGTTGGAGACATACTGGATTTCTTGCAGTTCTGAGTCTTCTTCAAGCACAGAGATTTTGGCATCTTTGGTAGATGTGCTTCTAATCCTTTCCACTATGGAAGGAAAAACATGACTGCAGTGGGTTGTTATAGATGATGAAATCAGTACTGTCTTGTGGCTGGTGTGCAGAGCTTTCTAGTGTTGAGATACTGAGTATATTACAGTGCTACGAGATGTGTTCTGAAAAACCCCATAATCCAAGAGCACGGACTAGTGTTCCTATCTGACCTCCTGTGCTTTTTCATGAAGTGCAAGTGTGGTGTCTCACTGATCCCCTTGTTTGCAGTAGCTCCAGTCGCTGTGACTGCAGTCACTGCAAATAAGCTAACTTTGTCAGTAGCCTAGAAAGAATGAGGAAGGATGTAGAGATTAGTAAATTGAAGTTCATGTCTGTAAGACTGAAGAGTCCAAAGTAGAACTTTATTCAGTTAGCAACATGTTATGCACAGTTAAATACTCCCTGCTAAACTTATGTAGTCAGTAAATATTGTACTTGAGCCTTTACAAAATATTCAAGTGAGTGCTCCTTGCTGAGAGTTCTTGCAGGGAAGGAACATTTGGGGCTGAGGCTAGGCTTGCTTTGAAAAGCAGCCAAGCAGACTGCTTGCTGCCACTGGCTAAGGGGGACAAAATCTGTCTTGGCTGCCAGCCCTGTGTAGATTTACCTTTGTTCACTGTTCATTCTTTCCTCACTTATTTGAGTGCTCTGCTGGCTAATTATTCTTGTGCAGAAAACTTGTTAGAGTGCTACAAATAGCAAAGTGGTATCTGTCATGCTGGATTGGACCTTATTTTTAGCTAACCCTTATGTATAATTTCTCCTATTTAAGTATTAAAGAGTCAAGTCTAGTTCAGTTAAAACCACACTGGACAACACTTGTGTTAAATAGAAACTCAATGTAGGATGTCTGTGTTCACTCATCTGAGGGAGGAGTTGCTAGGTACGGTTGGCACCTATGTACAGCACTTTGTAAATGGCAGTCTGAAGAGTTGTGGTAAAAGCTGGTTCAAGCTGCTGGTCTGAAGGGATTGTGCTTTTCTAGCCTTGGAGGAGGAACGTTCCTGGGCCTGTGCTGTTTGCTCACTGGCTGCGAGACATTTGAAGAAGCGCTGGAAATGGCCGCGAAAGGAGACAGCACCAATGTGGATAAGCTGGTGAAAGATATTTATGGAGGAGACTACGAGCGGTTTGGCCTTCAAGGATCTGCTGTAGCGTCAAGGTATGTGTTAATTGAGCTGTTTGTAAGAAGTCCCTTGGGAAGCTTCCGGTGCATGCTAAACTGAGTGCATAATCCCTGGACTATGCACTGTGTCCATGTGGAAACATCACTTGATGTACCGTGGGGTTTGTCCTTAGATCTCTCACCTACTTCTTGCTTTTTTTTTTTTTAAACAGCTGTAAGTAATGCCTGATGCCTGTTTGCTTCCATTTAAATTATAGTTATTTTGGAAGTGTCCTTGCTCATTGTCCTGCCTTTCTAATGAGATCTGTTTTCACATTTCAAATCTGTCACAAATGAATGGATGTCAAATCCAAGCAAAACTTGCTAAATGATAAAATTTTAAGGGCTTCTATCACTCCTAAATATCTCATGTTAAAAGACATGATCTTCCTCACACAGCTTTGGTCATATGATGAGTAAAGAAAAGAGAGATTCCATCAGTAAAGAGGACTTGGCCAGAGCTACTTTGGTCACCATCACCAACAACATAGGTTCTATTGCTCGCATGTGTGCATTGAATGAGGTAAGTTCTTTACCATGAGCTTAAAACCTTTAGAAACAACGTAGTGAGATTATCAGGATGCAAAAACGCAAATTGCTGACGTAGTAAGTGTGTCACCTGCCTTGGTAATTATGCATATATTTGACGTCATGTCGTAACTCTTGTGACTTGTTATGTGTATGCTTTGATGCAAAGTGTAAGGCTGTTTAAGCTTCAAAGCTAGGGAAGAGGGGAGAAAAATTGACTGTAAAGATCTCTTTGAAGCATTGAGCTTCAGCCTGGAGTGTTCAGTTGTTCTCAAGCTGTAATACATAGCTATTAACATGTTCGTAATACTAATTATTACTCTGTTAGATTGTAGTTATTTACAGGTTTTACTATAATATGACAGAATTTATTTTGAATACTATGTTGCTTGGATTGTTTCCATAGCAGGATGGGTTCAAATTGTGTATTGTGTTAAATGTTTGGATAGATGTAAGTTCCATTGCATTGTGTCAGAAAGAAGAAAAATGCAGTTCGTTTTCCTGCCTCAAACTCCTATCAGATGCTTATTACATTCTTTTCATTAAGCATGATAAATATGGATGGATTGTTCCATCCATACACTACTGTTTCTAGCAGTTAAAAAACAAACACAAAAAACCCCATCACAAACCCAAACATTTAGGCCCTTGTTTTTATCTGCAGATTGCATCCTTTACTCTTATGTTGTAACTGATACTTTTTATCTGCTCTGAGCAGATAGTGAATTTATATAATTTTTTTCAATACACAGATGTTTTAGCTGCACAGCATTCTGTTGGTAGAAGAAATTGCTGCTTCTTTTATATTTTTAATCAACAACACACACACACAGGCAAAAAAACTGCCAACAAAACAAACCCAAGAAACTCACCAAACTGCCATCTAATTACTTCATCAGGTCCCATCTACCTTATGGCTTTATCAGAAATAGTAAATAATTAATCATTACTGCTTTTGGTTGGTGTGGGTTTTGATTTGACTTTCAATAAACCTTTGCTACATCTCCCTCTTGGTCTTTCCAAGACAGAATGTCCTGATACTTAGTCTTCTTTCTTAAACACAGAGAAGACACTCTTTTTTGCACGGCTTCATTTTGTCTTTTTAATCTTTTCATGGTTGTAATTTTAAGATTGAATTATCAGATCTTCATATGGTATTCAGAGTGTGGTTGCTCAATGAATTTATGTGATGACATATTGATAAATTTTGTGTTCAGAGCTCCTTTGCTAACAGTTCATACTATTTCGTTTTTGTGAGCATGGAGCAGATTTCCAAGAAAACATCAACAGTCCCTCCATGGTATCAAAGTGGCTGATTTGGAGCCTATCATTTTGTCTGCATAATCAAATGTCTCTGTCTTTACCTCTTTCAGTTATGTTGTTTCACTTTTTTAATTTGAACTTCATATGCCATTTTTTCCTCAGTCACGGGGTGTCTCTTCAGCATTGCTATGCTGTTCATTTTTTATTCTCTTCTGATTTTGTATGCCATTATTATGTTTGTTGCTCATATTCCTCTCTAGGGGACTTTTAAAATATACTGAACAGCACAAGTCGTACTGTATGCCCCTATCAAATGCCTCTGATAACTTCCTTTGTTGTGAAAAATGGCTGCAGACATTTTTTTTTTTTTCTTGGCAATTTGACTCTTTCGGTCAGGATGATTCTCTTTCAGTGTTCTCTTTGCTTTCAGCTTCTTTACAGTGTTGCCTTGTGGCATGGAGTTCAAGCAGCATTGTACAGGGCTATCAAAGCATAGAGAGTTGCAGCAGGGAACCACATGCGGTGCATTCAGAGGAGGAGATAGGCTACTAATGAAACTAATGCTTCTGAGTCATTGTGAAGAAGTTCCTAACATCTTTGTTCTGTGGGCAGGCCTGCTTAAAAACTGGATGTGATCCATAGAACTTTGTGGAGGAATGTGAATTGATGTGTTAAATATTCTTCGTTTCACAGTGTCAAAGCAGAATTTCTCCAGCACTTGAAGTAAATTATTTTGTAGTTGTAGAGAATGAAAACTTCATTTAGTTACTTTACATACTATTAAAAAGGAAAATCAAACAGGCAGTATCATTTCAAGTAAACTAATCTTCAGATAGCTTGCTCTTGGGGGAAAAAAAATAATGCTATCATTCTGCTAAATAATCTAGACACCTAAAGTGCCTTTGGGAGACATGGCTCTGACTTACAGCAAGCTTGATGAATCAAATTCCCAAATAAGAGCTTAATAAACAGTTGAATATGATATTCTTTTGTGGAGCTTGTATGTATTAGATTAGGGTTATGGTAAAGCTCGCTTTTAGGTTGACAAAATCAATTCATGCCCTGAAGCATGACTTTTGATAAGTTTTTCCCAATGATTGCAGCTTTAATATTGTGTTGAAAATGACTTGCATATGTGCAGGAAAAAACAAGGCTGGGGAATAAATGAAATATTCTGTCTGCAGAACTTCAAAGCAAATTTGCTTGCACAAAGTTGGCAGTGGGGTAGAAAAATTCCATAGTCTGGAACTATTTGGCCACAGACCCTTTGAAATGGCCTTTCCTAGGCACAGCAGAACTGCGTAAAGGAAACCAATCTCTTGGTTTATACTTTTCTTACTCACAGAACATGTAAGTTTGCATCTGAACAAGCTGCCTTGCAAAAATACATGCAGGGTTTTTTATTGTGTTATTGATATAGATTTCCCTATTCAATTTCATTGGCAAATATGTGAATATACTATATTGATACTATAGCTTTCTGCTGCAGGGTAGTTGAACAATTTAACAAGATCCCACAGAGTGAAAGAGTACATGTCTTTTCCAGGATGTTGTAATTTGATTAGCTTAAGTAAGCATGTCACCACCATCACTTCAGCAGTTTAAGATTTCTGTCTTTCAGCTTTGAAAGTTTCAGCAGTGGACAATTGAAAAGTAAATTGACAAAACTCCCTTAAGAGTAGCATTTGGACTTCTGAAAAATGCTAAACTTGTTTTTAGTTCAGTTCAGAAAATCTAGGAAACCTTATATTATTAAAACGATTTTTAACTGTGTCAACTCAAGGAATGTTGAAAACAAAATTGAGATGAAATTTGCATGTTGATACACATTCTGTTATTCTAGTAGATATGACTAGTACTTTCAGATTCAAAATTTGCAGTAGTTTTTATGCTCTGTATTAGGTATTGCTTCTGGTAACAGTAGCTTTGTTTTTATATTCAGAAAAAAATCATATGCTTGTGAAACTGAAATGTAGATTCTAATCAATTTTATGGTATGGCATTACAGGAAATTAATCAGTTGCATATTTGTCCCTCCTTTGTCAGAACTTGTTTCAGAGACAAAACTGCCTTACCCAAGGATGCAAAGTGCTCTTGGTCACGTTCCATAGCAGCATTTTGAAATTTAAGAAGTTCTTATTTTCAGTCATAAATTCCTAGGAATAAGTAGGAATGCATGCTGATGTGACTGCAGAGTCTAAGGAGATAGATGACTGAAGCTAAATTATTTCAATAAAGTTCGTGTTGCTGTGTTTGGTTTGAGGGCAGTCAGGCAGGTCCCTCAGTCAGCGGAGACTGGGCGAATGAGTTACGGCATCTGGGGATCAGCTCTCTCCAACACCGAGTACTCCAGTGAGGATGTTCCCTGGGGTGCGTCACAGGCATGGTCCTGGTCACGGCACAACTGTGGCTGTAGCACAGGAATTGCTGCAGAGCCAGCTGTTGGGCTTTATAGAGCTGGATCAATGTAGAGGGCTAACCCTTGCTACTTCTAGCCCCTGTGCAGCTTTTCTGGCAATCTTCTGCGGGAGACTCTTGAAGATACATTTCTAGGGCTCTTCAGGACTTCTGTAAAAGCTTTTGTCTCCAGGATGTGGCCTCCTACTGAATCTTCTAGACCAATTCTAGTGTCTGGTGAACATCATCTGGTACACCAATGCAAAATGCAAGGGCAATTTTGTGCATCACAGGCAGAACTGTGCTTGGTAGGAACGTTATGGGCATTGTTTAAACACCACACAGAACCACCGCTTACTGCAGTGATGTACGCACAAGCGAGGATAGTCTGTTGCTTTCTCACTGGCAGCCTAGTGCTGATGGGTTCAAAAAATCTTAATTTCCTGAAGGAAAACTGAGTTCAAATGAGCTTCGAAACAAAGGAATGCCATACGTATCAAGTATTATGTTGGCCCCATTTCACTTGCTTTTTGAAAATGGAATCACAGTCCTGATAATAGATAATGAAAGATGCTCCTTCCCATCTCTAACATAATCCTTCTCAGAAACCCTTCAGAGGTTCTCCATCTGGATGTAATAATCATAGTGATCTCTGGAAAGTTGCTTCATTTAACGTGCAGGGGGGCAAAGATGTCTTCAGTGCAGCCATATACAATTAAAAAAACCAAACACCACCAGCAGAACACTCATAATCTGAGTCATGTTGGAAAAGTCCTAATATTTATTCAATATTTTAAGCAAATATCGATCATCTATGAAAATAGCCTCTCACTTTCTTTGGCATAAAACTCTGCACCTCCCTGCTCTTGCAACATCTCTTACTTAGCACTCAGTAAATGCAATATTTTTTGACTTTTCAGTTTGAAGTATTTAAATGTAACCTAAAATTCGCATTTAACTTTGTAGTAGAGGCAGAGGTATGTGTTGAATGAGGCAAATAATTTAGCTGAATATAATTCTTCTGATCTGTTTTTCAAATTCAATTTTACAGAACATCGACAAGGTGGTGTTTGTTGGCAACTTTCTCAGAATTAATATGATTTCTATGAAGGTGTTAGCATATGCTATGGATTATTGGTCCAAGGGACAACTAAAAGCTCTGTTTTTAGAACATGAGGTAAGGAAATATATGTTGAACTTACTTCTATTTGTAAGTACGAAATTCTTGTAGTTCTTTATTTGGTGAACTTGAAAGGGGAGAAATGCCATTGCTTTGAATTAAATGCGCAAGCTAAGTTCTGCATAAATGCTATTTTGTTTACAAATTCATTTGAAAATGCTACTCGTTAACTCCTTGGTTTGATCACTAATCTTGTGGTATGTGTTACTAAACATTGCCCATTTCTCATATTTGCTTTCTGACCCTGATAGCAACAGTGTTCATTTGCAGGGGCTGGTATATGAAAACCTCAAGTATAATTCATTTTTGTAAGCATAATTTTGAGGTGACTACCAGATGGACAGGTCCATAATGGAAACTGCCCTGCCTCAGTACAGCATCAGTATTATAGTTTTGTGATTTTTTTATTTTATTTTTTTTATAATTTTGGGGAACTATGTAAGACTTTTTCCAGTATCAGGCCCTTTCTTCTACCTAAGGAAGATCTTACTAAATCATATTTTAGGTAGAGCAAATATTTGGCAGGGCTGACATTCTTTTAGTTGCCTTAACAGAACTGAAAACTTTGTGTTCATGCTTATGTCTTATTTTGGAATTTGATCGATTTTCGTTTTCTTTTGCCTTTGTTCAAAGGGTTATTTTGGAGCTGTTGGGGCTCTTCTAGAAATGCTTAAAATGACAGATGATCAGTGATGAAGCTGTCTGAAGAGATTCCTATTGCAGATGCTGCTGGGTAAGAGTGAAAGTCACTGCAAGGATGGAAATGAAGCCATTATGGTAGTTCTACCTGCTGGATTTGTAAATAATTTAAAATCCTTTTAGCTGATCTTTAATTTCTGGATTTCGACCTTATACTTCAGAATTCATACTGGGAATTACGAGATTTTTTTTTTTCTGTACACTGTATTTTTTAGGGGAAAGATGTGCAAAGTGGCCAAACATACAGATTTTATGGATTTATTTTAAAAAATGGATACTGTTTAATGTAGGACCTGTGAAATGAGGCATCTGCTTTTCTTCTGGGGTTTACTGATTAGTGTGGTAATTTTAACTTCATTTAGTAATCACTCTAGGAGATTTTTTTTATCTTATTTTCATGACGTTTCATGATTTGTTCTTGGTTTCAAATGAAACTACAAAGCTGATGCATTTTACTGTGAAAACTAGTCACTGATTTTTTTTGCTTTTCCTTTCCTCATTAGATTAGACACTATTTTTATTTAACATGTCTGTGTGTCCCCCCCCTCCCAAAAAAAATTTGCAAACCATTCTGTGGCTAAATGTGTTTCTTCAAAGGACTGTGGGGAAGGTTGGCAATAGCAGGGGGTTTAAGATTGTAATTTTTCAATAGTCATGAATTGCAACAGGAAGAGACTGCCAACTGGTTTTGCAGGACTGATTCTTCTCTATAAAAAAAATTTTAAACAAGATGTGAACTACAATTTTAATTATTCAATTGACACTAAAATGAAAATCTGTTTCTCATGAAAACATCTGATCAACATGAAGAGTTCTGTAGTAAAGATGTTATTCACACTTGGTATTATTAGATGGCAAAAGGAGATTGTTTTCACTTATTTTTTTGTAGTCTGCAAGTTTTAACTTGTTCTTAATTGAAAACAACTGATAACAGCATTATTAAAAGCCCAAAAATTAGAAAAATACTGACTAAAGTATTTTCTGCTTTTAAACTAGTGTTAACTTTCACTCCAGGACACTAAAATGTGAGTGTTTATTCCAATACAGTATTTTCTACCTTTTCTGATTTGTGGACCTCTCTAGATTTTGTTTTCCAAGTTGAATTGAGATCCCTTTGAAATCTATGTGCTTAGGTTGCGGCAGAGCATGTATGAACTTGCTTTTCTTAGACACCTCGAGGGCTCACAAATGAGAGGCTGAAAAACCCTTCATAAATTATTTTGTCTTGCAAGACTGTATGTGATGTCACATAATGTAAATGACTCATCAGAGGGGCAGTATAAAATTCAGTATATTTTTGGAAGGGGGTTTATTTCACTTTTTTAAGTCATTAGCTTGCATATCTCCCAAATGTTGAAAGATGGTAATATTAACTGAAGTGTTAACTTGTCTGATGGAAATAAAGACCACTACTGTTTTGACAGTTTTAATGTATCTGTGGAATTCATTTCTTGAAAGCAGTGATGTGACATACATAACACTTTTTTTTTGTGACATACATGAGTACTTATTTCCATGATAATTGTTTGGTTCTTGACATGTTTTTACTCTTCATTATAAGGCTTTAGTCTTTGAAGCCTTTTGCCTCCTTGAAGTTGACTTTAAAGGACTGTAAACCAAAAGATGAGATAATATATTAGCATGCTGAAGCTGATATTTTCTGTAATACTGAGCTTGAGATAAGTGCAGATGGTTCTGCTCAATGCCTCTATTTTTTTAATAAAGAAAAGAAAACTTTGATTAAGGTTATTGGCTAAGTTTTGCCTGCGAATTAAGATCCATTTGTACACTGCTTTGGTTTTTTTTAAGGAAAACTTCAGAGTGTTAAGAGGTAACTGTGCTTCTTATGATAAACAGTAGAGGGAAGCACGACATCAGCCATGTAACTGCTTGGTTGGTTTGTTTGAGAGAAAGATCCTGTCTTTTTCTCCATTGTCGGTTTTTGAAGGGAATTTGACATGGGAATGTCTGTCACCTAGGTGTTCTTGCATTCTTCACATTTGGACTTACGTGAAAGAAGACTATAATGTTAAGTAAATAAATATGAAATAGCAGTTATTTTAAGGTTAAAATTCTTTACTTCTCAAAAACAAACAAACAAACAAACCCCAAACAAAATGAAAAAAAAACAACAACAACCCAAAAACCAAAAACCCTACTCATATTCAAAAAAACTCTAGCAAGCCATTCAGAGAAATATATAAGGACTTTAAAGATGCACAAATTGAGGCTGTGTGGTTAAAGAAGAAAAGCACAGTCCTGGTAGCCCTGAAGTTAGCTGTAAGATTCTAGGGACTGTCAGGTAATTTGACCACAGCTCTAAGAGAAGCACAAAATAAAACCTTAAAAGTGCTGATTTGAAATTTAAAATGCTTAATAAGTGAATTTCTTTAGTTAAAAGAATGAGAAAAAGTACTCTGAATTGTATATTACATAAATAAGTACACCTGGTTGTGAAAAATATTAGCAGACTTTAACTAGGATAGAGAGTTGTGGAAAGTCACAAAGTCGGAAAAACTAGAGGGAAATGACACTGTATGTTTAATTCTTCCTTTCCTGAGGAAGAAAAGCCTAATTTCTTTGTTGCCTTGAAATCCACAGTTGACTACTTATTTCTATTTCCCCACCAGTACCATCATATGACTCTGCTAGTACTATAACTTGCTTCTTTACCTTCAGACTTTGCCTGCCTCCACTAATCCCAGCTCTTGGTTTCCTCCTCCATGTTCCCCTTCTGTAATTAAGGTAATGGATGAATGACAGTGTGGTTGATTTCTGTCACTGTTACAATATTTTTGCCATAGGGGAGTATTTTGAGACATTTCTAAGAGCATTGGTGTTGTCTTGAATTTTTCTGATTGTGGTTAGTATCCAGTTGCTGTCTACAGTCATCTGTTGGAAGGGATTCCCTGAGGTGCCCCACTTCGTCATCCAGAGGTATCTAAAGAGTCTGGAAAGTCTTGCTCAACTACACAGATAAACCTCTACTGTAACTGGTACAAACTGGAAGTTTGTGCAAGCAAAGTTCAGCTCCAGCACTATCAAAGAGTATTATTGAGAACCTAGAAATATCCAGATTCTTGGATCGTTTTTGTTTTGGAAATGGTGAAGTTGAAGAAGCAGACTTCCCTAAGGGAGATCAGTGAGTCTGCAGATTTAGTTTGTGTTGAAAATACTTGTTTTGGTGTAAATTAAAGAGACCTCTTAACAGGCCAAGCTTTGTTAATCTAGTTTCTCTTCCTGAAACATGGCAAGGTAATTATTCAGGTAAGTTGGAGCAGAACGAGTCGGACTCATCGCTCTCAGTTGTCATGGCCTGTGCTTCTTTTGCACTTGAACCACATGCTACTCTCTTCATTCTCTCCCCACCACCACCAAGAAAGCCTGATTTTTAATGGTTTTGAGAAAAAGTCTAATTACATCCCCTAGGAAGAAGGGTCTGTGTTCTAAAGTAAGATTTTTCAACTCAAGTACTGGGGGAGAATCCCTAGTGCTGGATGAAGAGTGAGAGACAACTAAGAGTATTTACTTTATCGGATTTGATAGAGAAGGCTAGCATGGGGTGCATGGGGGCAGTACAAGAATCTGACTTCTAGGACAAGTAGGGTGCTTGCAGTTAATTCCAACCTCAGCAAAGCTGTCCTGGTGTTTCACTGTTATCAGCACTTCTATTCCCATTAGACTGTCACAAGATACTTGCAAGTGATTTTTGGCAGGACACAGCAGAACTTTAGAGATGGGAGAACCATATGGGGTTGAACTGATGACAAAATAAACATACATGATTGTTTCCAGTCGGATGAGGAGTTCTACTGGGTTCTGTTTTTAAAGTACAAGGTGTCTTTGAATTTGGGATTAAATGAAACACAGACTATGAAAAAGACTGCAGTCTGTTTTGTGTCTTGCTACCTCTTGGTACCTGGAATGAAGGTGGATAAACAGCATGAAATGGCATCATGTTTTACTTAAAGCAAGGTGTCATTCCCTGTTCTTAAGTGATTTTGCTTATTTTGTTGTGATGATCAGGGCACTTCTACCTTCAGAAGTGTCTTTCCAAGTTGACAACTTCGTAGTTTTCCAGATTTTTGGGTGGGTGACCCATTCATTTCTTTTCAAACTTAAAAGTTTGAGTGAATCTGGGCATTTAATACAAAGCAGAAGTTGCCTATTAGCAAATGCTAAGGTACCAAAGCAGCCTTGGCAGTGCATGTACAGAGTTGAGTTTACCCCTGTTACTGAGATTTCCATTTATGCCCATCCATGAAGATGTGGTGTCAGCTAACCATGTTACCACTTTCTCGTATAATATGTTAGGATTTTTTTTCCAAGTGGAATGCTTTTTTGGGTTTAAAATCTTTTGTGAGATGAACTTTTCCTTGCAAGGGAATACATGTTTTCTGTTGCATCCTTGAAAGCATCAAGGAACAATGCTTAGAGCAAGACAGAGTCTCATCACGGGCAGACACTGGTTCGATAATACATTTTGTCACAACAGACATATCAGTGCTTCAAGCAACAAGATGGTGTGGCCACCGGTGTGCTGTGACTTGTTCAGGGGATTTTGGTGTTAATGTGTTAGCAAATTGCACAAAAATAGAACAGCTGATCTTGGCTTTTTGGAGTTTCTAATGCAGATGCTAGGTTGGGTGGAAGTGGAAATACATGTGTTTCGGTAAGGATGAAGAAATGAATGTCTCAAGCCCATGGGAAAGACATGCTGATCAAAATACTCTTTCCTACAAGCTTTTAAAACAGCTGCATCAGTTAGGAGACTGCAATCGAAATACTCCCATGTAAGGCAGTAAATAATTACCAAACCTGCAGATGTAACACTGAGTTGGGATAGTGGTATTGTTATCTACATCTGCCCCCTCTGTCCTCCCACTGGAATTACCCCAGTGACATCGTGATGGTCAGCAGGAGGCGATGGAGGCAGCACAGCCAAAGTGGTCTGTGAACATCTGTTTTGTGAAATGCAGTAGTGTAATGTGGGCATGGCAGCTGAAGCTATGAGAGGCTTCTCCTCTGAAAAGATTGGATAGGCTTCACCTGGAGATAAAAACTTATTATTGGTATTGATTTGAACAGTGGAACACTCTCTTCTTTTGAAAATTGTTCTTACCCTTTTTATATTTTAAAAATGAACTGTGAAATAATGCATATTAATTAAAAACTCCTAAATGAACAAATGAATTTAGCATTTTCAAAGATGGCTGGCTAAATGAATCACAAAATGCTGAGTGTACTTGAAAAAAAATTTAGTTCCTTTTAGAATGGTTTTGTTTTTTGAGCACCCTCACCCCTACTGCTATTTGAATAAGTAAACAAAAACATGCTGTTCCTATGTCCTAAGCATGGAGCATGCTGTTACCCAGCTAGCTTTCAGCATATTGCACTTGGCTACAAAAGGCTGTGCACGAAAAAATCCAGAAATATCTACAAGATAAACCAAAAACACTCCCAAATTTCCCAGTGTTTGTCACTTCTGTTTTAGCTTAGAAAATAAGTTTTCTCTTCTCTTCAACTATAGTGGGTTTGTAGACTTCTCTCCAGCAGATTTGCCTGTGCAGTGTAGCAGTCCCCAAGCATCAATGGTTTGCCTCTTTGAAGGGAGAAAAGCAGTGCAAGGGAAGCTAAAGCTGCTTCCTTATGATGGCCACAGGCTGACCCGTAACACGCTTTACACTTGCTCTTTTACAGCTAGGGCAGAAAACATTCAGGAGCTGAATTTCTCTCCACTCCTTCCTCTCATCACATAAGAAATTGTATCCAAAAAAAATTTAAGCAGAAAAGACACCAAACCCTGCAGACTAATTCACCTTTTATTCATGGGAAGAATCATAGAGGTCAGCTTAGTTTTAGTCAAGAAGACTTCTTTTTTCAATTTCTGATCTTTTTCTCCTCAATTTGGAGCTTGATTTTTTTTTAAGGTGCCACGCAACATATCTCTGTTCCAGCTCTCCTACCTGAAAGGCAATTATAAAAGTGTCTTTGTGAGATTTTCGTGAACATCTGGTTCTCAGCATTATGGGAATTTGCTTGAAGTTTCATTTTATGTACCTTACTATAAAGTTCTAAGACACCAACTCTGGCATTATGAGCCCCTTTATCAGGCTAGGAGCAAAAGAGCTGTTACTGATACTGCTCTGTGAAGTCCATTGACTATGGGCATAAGGCACTATAGAAGTTTGTCTGTCCTGTGTATGGAGATTGTTAGACAATTAAAATATCTTTATTCACAAAAGTGTAAGAACTGGCTCTTCCTTTTCTGGCCTATTGCCTTACAGACCCATTGGAGGAGAGAAGGTAATTTACAGTCAGTTCCTTTTCAGTCCCTGACCATTGCATGTCCCCTGCTGTGCTAGGAAGTAGTGGTGTGTGACTGGCAACTCAGTAAGGGGAAATTTGGGACACACACACACACACAAAAAGGCAGAACAGCAGAGAACTTTTTAAAAACACAAACAAGAAAACCACTGTAGTAAAATATTATTCAGGCTTGAATCAGAAGTCTGTCGATGAAGTTTCTGTCACCAGTTGTAAGGTTAGCAGCACTAACTGTAGAGGAAGGAGACGGTAGGAAATACTGCTGCCCTGTGAGGAGAGGGAGCAGAGCCCTGGCAGTGCCAGGATGGCAGCAGCCTGGCCGCCCTTGCCACCACGTGGCCGATACTGAAATGCAAGGCCATGGATAATCAACGTTGAAATATTTACCAGAATACTGTGCTACTCAGAGCAGATAGCTTCTGATGAACTTCTAGCTAGCTCTGGTTTAGGCCCTTGTCTGTACATGCATAACTCAGAGAGAAAAAAGCAAACGAATGGGGGGAAAAAAATGTTGTACCAAGCACAAGGTGAAAAAAAATTATCTGTAAGATTCTTTGTTGCATAAGTGCCCCTGGAACTAATCTGGTATATCTCCAAATAAAACAGAAATCTTTGATGCTTGTAACTTTCTGTGTGGAATGACAATAGTTTCTGTGTTTGTTAACTCTGTAAATGTTTGCTGTAGATACTATCAATGGGAATATTTTATTTTAAGGACTGTATTAAAGTTTAAACCAAAGAAACTTCTCCCCCAGCCTGTGAACACAACAAATACAACAATTAGGTAGTAAAAACTGAATTGAAAGTAGTCCTAGCTGTTAAGCTGTGCATTTTACAGGTGAGCTGGAGCAAAAAACATGTCCAGGGGCACAGTACACCCCAGGCTGGGTGTGGAACTCTCTCTGAAAGCCCCAGCAGTAGCAAACACCAGCCAGAGTTTTGTCTGAGGTAGAGAAAATTCCTGCTAAGTGACTTGTTTTCTGTGTTATGGAGGTGTGAAGAATTGGTGGTGGTTTACCATCTTCTTTTACTTGGTTTTGTGTGCTGAATAGGATAAAGACCACCTGCGCTGCCTTCAGGCCTCGATCCCCAATTTGCCTTTCTGTAGCTTGTGCATTTCCCTGAGAGCTGGTCCAGGGAAGGGTGTTGATGATGAGCAGGATAAGCTGCTAACACCATTTCTTCTGCAGAGCACAGCAAGCCGTACTTGTCATCCAGAAGAACAAAAATGTAATGCTATGA
The DNA here is from genome assembly GCA_013397755.1 of Cnemophilus loriae. Classification (NCBI taxonomy): domain Eukaryota; kingdom Metazoa; phylum Chordata; class Aves; order Passeriformes; family Corvidae; genus Cnemophilus; species Cnemophilus loriae. Next base: position 51,256 of record VZTF01008553.1, on the reverse strand, counting down.
AAAGTTACAGAATGATGGAAATAGTTGGGTCTCCTCAGGCTGGAGCGACATTACAGCCTCTGTTTGGCATCAGATTCCTGTATGGATTGAAGTAGCCCATGGATTGAAGAAGCTTCTGGTCCACAGTTAGGTGAATTTGGAAGAAAGACTGGAATAGCTGTGCAAAGGCTTGCTTCCAAGTACAACTAATTCAAATTTATTATTCCCATGCTGTGAAAAATTCCAATGTCTAATTAAATTTTTCTTCTGATGGGAAATTTCAAAATGTCTACATTTCATTTCACTTTTTCCACCAAAAAAAGCCTGCTAGTAAGGAAGCCTAGCAGGCTGCCAAAAGCAAGTAATGTGAAATATAAGGTTTTTTTAAAGCTCCTGCATTTCTACAGCCAAATTTTGTTAAATGTTTCCATAGGACATTTGTAGTGATGAATCTGTGTTTTCCAGTGAAAAATTGTTGCACTTGCTAGCTGGAATGCAGATGTTTGTAAAATACATGCATATATATGTGTCCAAAAATCTTACAGTGTGTGCTTGGACCAAGGACTTCCGTGACACGCGGATAAGGAGGAGCAAGGCAGGAGATTTGAAATGTGGAAGTTTGTAATCAGTAAAAGGAGATGAATCATCCTCTTGTTCAACTAATATTAGGTATTGATCTGCCTGTATTTATTTTACATCAAGAAAGAGAGGATACTTCTGCCAAAATTTCCCAATATTCTGAAGATGATGCTCTCAGTAGGTAGCAAGACATACCCTCACTTGGTTTTGAGTGTCATTAGAAACTGTCTGGTTCTAAATGCATCTTTTGGTCTGATGCTGAATGATGGTCTTACGTACCAGGAATTGCTAGTGTCCATGAAAAAGTGAGGAGGTCATTACATACCGTTTTTTCTATCTTGGGTTACATATATGACTTACACAGCCACATATGTTTAGGAATTCATCCCAGTCTTTTAATCCCTTGCTAAAATCTTGTGTGTCAGTAAGAAACAGAACTTGCCTTCACCTCCAGAAAGGAGTCTTGGCTCTCAAGTGATGGGTACTTTATCTTCTTGCCTTGGAGTTGGCAAAATTTGGACTATAGCTGCAGAAAGGGGGCTGGAGGAACCATAGGGACTTACAGTTTCCCCAGTCTTTGCTTAATTTTTTAGAGATGCCGGGGAAGTTGGGTTCCCTTGGCTGTAGGATGCCAAAGGTTGTAGATCCTAATGTTAGTGACCAGATCTGGAAATGTTACTCTGAGCATGCCATTGCAGCATGTCCCTGTAGTGCTGGCTGGCTGCAACAGGGAGATGGGAGAAGAGGGCAGTGGAAGGAGGGTAGTGAGGTTTTCAGTTTCCAACAGGCGTTTGTAGATAAAGGTTCAATTTAAAAACATTCATTGTGTAGGAAAGCCATTCATTAACTGTACTGTGGCACCTAACCATCCTCCAAACTGCAAAAACTTTTATTTTACCTGTTGAATTCTATAGTATTATACTTTCTGTTTATTTTTGTGGTTTGCAAAGTGTGAAAGAGTGTAAAGGAATGTTACTCTTGTTTGCACAGGAACCAAACCAAAACAAGCCCTTGCCCAGCTGTATTTTCTTTACCTGGTCAGGCACTCCAGGTGAGGGCATGTGCTCCTTTCCTATCTTGATTGCAGCTCTAGAGAAAGCAACATGCATAGTCCTGCAACTTTGGAGGGATTAAGGCCATTGTTTGTGACTTCTTTTGTGTTGCTTGTCCAACTGGTCAATTATCTGGTGTCAGCAGTTAAAACTTGCATAAGAGAAATTAGTGACAGAAGGAAGCCTGTCATGAATGTGTAAACACGCATGTAACCCAAACCCTGGTATTTCTATTACTGCTAGAGTTTTGATCCAAGAACCAAATGAAGTCATGCATTTTGATTTGGCGATATCTAGCTTCTGATACTTCAGTGCTTAAAATGAATTTATATAAAAATTAAATAGCACAAAAGCGTTTTAAAGTTGTTGCTGTAGCGTCAAGGGCGGGTCAGCAGAGTGTGAGTGGTATTATTGTCTCTCTGAGTTTCCCTGGCATGTACAATGCATGATGTGCTGGAGTGCTCTGACAATATCCTTTCCACACCACAGAGAAGCATTACCTGTTGTTGAGCCAGATGCCAAAATGTCAGTAGCCAATCTAGATAACCACTGTCATTCCCACTGCTGATGGGGAGTTGTCATAGAGATGCTGCCAACCAGACTTGCAGAGGAAGTTTGCTGCAATGTTGAGATCCCCAATCTCTTGACCAGTAGCTTAATGCCCTGACCATCTTGTTCAGAATTTTATCTTGCGGTGTTAAGCAGTTCAAATAAAGTCTGCTGTAATTATGTCAGCAGTGTATTTTGGCAAAGGAAATCTTCCAACATGAAGCACAGTTTAATACAGGTTAGATTAAAAACCTTTCCAAAATATTAAAGAACCATAAAAAAGAGGGGTGGGGGGGGGAGGAATATCAAAAAACTCAACAAGAAAGTAAGAGCTGCACATTTTTTGTTCAAGGACAAGCTTTTATTACCTACGTGCATGGTGGGGAAAACCTAGCCCCTTTTCTCTTGAACTGCTGTGGGCCACACGCCACGAGAGGGGGTGTACTTGTGTTAGGGAAGATGTGCACGGGTGCTGTGCAGCTTCATGCCACAGTGTGCAGAAGGAGGGGAAAGATCAGCCTCTCCTAGCTCTCTTGTGCTGCTGTGTGGCGCAGAGTAGCTCTAGAGTCACCTAGAAAGGGAAGTCTTTTCCAATTAATAATCTACCCTGAATCTGCCATGCTTACCCAAATGATGTATGCTTGAACTTATCCTGAAGACCAGCAGAGCAATCACCTCCCTGCCACCCTCCAAGAGCTCTGCTTGCATGCTCCTGGGAGCTTTGCACTTGCTCTTTACAGCAGCACTGAAAGGCAGCAAGGTCTCGGGGAAAAGACGAGGATCAAGCAGCTCTTGTCTGGCAACAAGAAGGGTAAGAAAAGATCCCATTTTATCTTTGTTCTCATGGGAAGTGTCACAGGATGTTTAATGTCCTTTCTGAGCAAAGACCTGCTGCTTTCCAGATCTTGTCCGAAAACACATGCAGTATTCAGCAGGCCACTTAGTTTATCTTTCTTGGATAAACAGAAGGCTGCTGGAATTTGAAACTTGTTCCAAGAGTCTAGGGTCCAAATCTGCATGAATCTTTCCCCAGGTCTGGGGTTTTGAATTGAGTTTGAAAATTTAAAAACGACCAAACAGCAGTATGATTTCTAATGGGCTGGAAGGGCTGGTGTATGTGACAGAGGGCCATCCTTATGCACAAGTTCTGGTGTTATTTCCACTCTTGAGTGTTGCCTGACTTTGGAACCGTTTAAAAATATCTTATGAAATGCCTGAGAGCATTGATCCACAAATCCCAGTACTGACTTTGCCTCGATGGGAAGAAAAAAAATCCTTCTTAATGCGACGAAAGCTCCCGTGGCACTGCTGAGACGCACTTCTTCGTGTTGGTGAAGGTACCACAAAGGAGGGACCCCGGCTGCTTCCGATGACAGCTTGACGGAGCCGGGCGAGGGGCAGCGCTCGGCCGAGCCCACCGGGCCCCGCTGCGGGGAGGGGCAACCAGCCGGCC
>VZTF01008553.1:2758-47481 GCA_013397755.1 Cnemophilus loriae | reverse complement strand
TATATATATGTGAGCTGTTGGTTAGGTAAGATGCTAGTCAGGTAAACAGTGTTTAAGGATAAACAGCGTTTCAAGTTGCTAGATGGTATGAGGAAACTCAGGTATCTTTTATTTCTGTTGTATAAGCAGAACAAATGTACCTGTTCAGAGGCAGGTGTGAGAAGCAGGTGTGAGAAGCGGTGCTGTGCCTTGTCGCCGTCCCCGTGCGTGCGGACCCGCGGCTGTCACCGGGATGCCCGTGCACGGCTCTGAGTGTGTGTGTGAGTGTGTGTTTGTGTGTGTGTTTGTGTGTGTGTGTGTGTGTGAGCGGCTCCCCAAAGGGCTCCGAAACCCGAGGCACAGGCTGCTCAGGGGCGGGCTGGAGAGCTGTGGCCTTCCGCAGGGATAGTTAGCTGTGGAAGTAGCTAATCACAGCGATCCTTATCCTGAACAGCCTTCATATTTCTTCTGGATACTAACGTAGCGTATTTGCAGGAGAATTCTTAGTCCCTTGTAGGACAACCAGGTGTGCAGTAATAGGCTTGGGGCAAGTGGCACGTGTCTTGTAGGAAATTGTGTGAAATTGTGTAGGAAAACGTGCTGACTAAATTGAGGGAATCTATTCAATGAAGAAAAGAAGCAAAAAAATACAGTGGCTGTTATCGTTATTTTGAACTTTCTGGTAATTTGCCACTCATTTATCGACCTGCTCTGTTTAATATCTCTACAGGTAAGTTGTTAATTAGCTATTTGGGATGCATTTGGGTTTGTGTGATAGCGTTCTGACTGAATTGACTTCATGAAGTTAACAAGCTGGTTGGAACAGCTGAGTCTGTTTGTTGTTGTAAGCCCACTCCTACAGTGGCAATGAGGAAACGTTTCCGTTAGCGCTGGGAAACTGGAGGATAACATGAAACTTAATGAAGTGAAACAGGATTGCATTTTCCTCAGAGTGACTCTATTATGCCTCAGTTAGGGCCAAGTTATTGCTCACCTCAAATCATTAGCTGCTATTGTATTTTTGTATTTTTTTTTTAGCGCTACATAGCTCATAATGTGTTCTTGTTTTATATGTGTTTTCAGTTGCATTGTATTTAATGTTTACTTTTCCATCTTTTGCAGCAGTGTAACAGAAGCTGTATTTTAATACAAGGTTTCTCTGGGTTTCCATAAGGGGTTTCCATGTTAATGCCTTTAAAATTCAATCATTAACTTTTGCCTTGACCTGAAGGTGGAAAGTGATGATGAAAAACAATATAGCACAGTGTGTAATTTAATTTTACAAAGCCTTATCAGAATTGATTCAGCTGATGCGTAAACAGGGGAAACCTCAGGAACTTTCTTTTTGCCCCAGCTTGCACATTCACTTCAGGTTCAAGCTGTGCACCGCGTACCTGACAGCTGCCTTGCTACAGCACAGGCTCCTGACTGATTGGATTTGCTGAGTTGGTTCTTGTCTGCAGCTGTGAGGAAGGGGACTAGGACACCCTCAGGGATCTCTTCCAGATCCATATTCCCAGGCCAAGGTCCAGCAGACTGGGCACAGGGGGGAAGATTTTTCAGATGTTTTGGTGCAAACACAATTGCTTCCTGAGGGAGAGATTTGGCATGTGCTTCCTGAGAGAACCGTGCTTGCGTAAGCAGCCCCCTGCCACCCTCTGAGCTGGACTAGCACAGCCATTTGTGGGGCTCATGGGGAACTGCATCGGGGGACTGCACTGGGTTCAAAAGCACCTTTTCTTCTTTTTTATTGAGTATTTTTAACCCTGATCTGTCTGACTGGGGTGGCTGCTGTGTCAGGGCTGAGAAGGTGGCCTGAAAGGAGGGAACACGTGGCAGGGAGCAAGAGGTAAGGGCTGTTTCTGCCGGCATCACTGCTGCTGAAAGAAGTTATTGCTTATCAAATTGTGGTCAGAGGAGGATGACATCTGGTTATGGCAGTTGCCTGAAAAATGTTGCTGAGTGCTCAGATATCTTAATGCAGTTGTGTGCACATGCAGTTAGCTAGCTGTACACACAAAGATAAGATTCTCTGTTTCTGTTGTAACTCTGAGTTTTCACCTAATGATTTTACTTTCATGATGCATAGCTGTGTGTACAACTTCAGGATACATTCCCTATACTATTCTCTCTTGGAATATATTCTCTCTTTTCTGGAAGACAGACCCAGGTGTCATATGAGTATGAGTTTTATTAATCAGATTATATTTAGCTGGATAGGTGAATGCCTAAAATTCTAAAAGGGAAGATTAAAACCCCCCTAAAAGGGTGCCTCTAATCCTAGAGAGCATAATTGTTCCATGCATGCACTTTACTCTGTTTTACATGTACATAAAATGTTAAATATACTTTTGAATGTACTGTAGACCTGCTGTTAAATTATGAATGACAGACGCAATTAGACAAATAGCACTGTTTTAATTGATATGGTGAGACCACGAAGTCTGTTCAGTGTAAGACTTCCATAATCTGTTACAATTTATTTTAGTCTGGAAAGCATTGGTGCTTTTCTGCATTGTTTTAGGACTTGTTCTCATTCCTACTTTAGACACTTTGTTTCTCTGTCATGATCCTGTTGTAACTAGTAACAAAACACAGCACATTGTCCATTTAGCAGGAGTGCATATCTAGAGAATGATGGTATGTGTTCTTGTTCATAGAACTTGAAGGAGATATTACATGCTATTACTGTCTTTATTCAACAGAGAAAAATCACTTTCTCCTTCCAAGCTAAAACAAGAAATTTCGTGGCACTGAAGAAAAATATCATACCTTTACTGTCCTGTGGTGAGTCACGACAACTGCAGTTTGGATTATCTTTGTAGAGTCACACGTAGATTTAAAAAAGCAGATTAAAAGAAATAAAAATCTTAATTTTATCAAGTTTTTTTCTTAAGAGGAAAGAGTTTTCTTTACAGTAGGCTTTTGAGAGCAAAATACATATTTTATGAGCTGTATTGTTGCCTGTGTGAATTGGCACACATTGATGTGACTGTGAGCAGTAAAACTGCAGGCTACAGCTTGCCTGCAGGAATTAGGCTCCCAGCCTGTGGGATGGAGAAATTTGGAAAGGTGCAATTTTTAAAAAGCAAAACTGTAGCTGTCTGAGCTAATCACTCTGTTTTTCTCCACTGGAAATGAAGGTGCTTCCTACTGAGCTTCTTGAACTGATAGTCTTGTTTTCCTCTCTGGAAGTGTTCTGCGCTCGCTGTGATGTGGAAGAGCTGCTGCCAATGCGGCTGTACACTGAGTCAGCTGCTCTGGGTGAAGACACCCAGGTGGAAGCTCTCTTTTCCTGGACTGGCTCCTTGTCTCTCTTCAGCTTGTAGGATGCTGGTATAACTACGTGCAGGGAAAGCTGTGATCTACTGAGTATGAAATCTTTGGTGTTCAGGTCCTTCATCCTCCTGTGTTTGGAAGAAGCATTTTTCAGTACCGGAGGGTGGGCGCTGCTCAGGTGACACCTGTCTGGCACGGTCACAGACACCGTGGCAGTAGAGAGGAGCCCACAGAACTCAGGTATAGCCAGGAGGCACTTAACTTTCCTTACAGTGCAAGATCAAAATCCATCACTTTTGTCTTTGCAGCATTTTAAGCTGTGCAGGCCCCTGAGGCAGCAGATCATCTCTTCAGCAGCAAGATGAACTGTTGCGTGGTAAGATTAGACGGCAATTTGTGGCAGATTTCTTCTCCAGAGCCTGCAGCAATGTATTTTGTTAGTGAGTTGGGATGAGTTTAGTCTTCATTAGTAAAACCTTATTGGTTACTTTACATACAATAAAAATGCTACTGAATAGTTGTTTCTCAGCTGCAGTTCAGTGTTGGAGAACTACAAGTTATCCACAAACCAGGATATTCTTGCTGCTTTTACTTGATTAAAATAAAAAGGAACAGCATTTTTTGTTCTTACTTGGTTTATGTGTCATATTTATTAGTTTTTGCTTGTTTTGTTTGATGAGATAATGAAGCGAGAAGGCAGTAAATGAAGAGTCTTTAGTGTTTACTTTTAGACAACATTACTGGTTTCCACTGAAAAACTGTTGGTCTTTTTCCTTTTTTGGTGTTTTATTGTAAGATGATTTTCTGGGCTTTGGTGTGAATGCTGTCTCAGAGAATTATGCAAATAAGAGAAAAAATGAAGCAACTGTATTTTTTTAATGTGTGTTGTATGTCTGGTCTATGTAGGGGATGTACACCCACACTTACATGCACCAGGAATCAGGCTTACATTCTGCATCAACTTGCAAGATGGGTAATGCTATTTAAGTGGGTAGGATTAAAAATGAAAGTAAAAACAAGAAATGGGAAATAATCTGGGCTCCTTTTACTATTAAACATTATTTTCTTTAACTGTTCTCATTGTCATTAGCATCTTGGCAGTTTCTGGAGAAACTGAGAATTTCTGGAGAATACTGTCCTTGAATGCTTTTTGAATGGTAAATACATTAGTTGCTACCAGAGGGTTGTCACGAGTGTCCAGAAATAATGTTCATGGGAAGCCCTAGACCATATGTGGATATTTATTTATACTGTACATATTTGTTCTTTTAACCTACTGGCAGGTAAATTATGGAGAACCCATTTGCCACCCTTTTCTTTCCAGCTCTCCAAGTTTCTTGTGCAATCTGTGAGTGACTGGGATATCATCAAAATTATTGCCATATCTTGCCAAGAGATGTGACCAAACTCCAGGGATTCCTCAACTTTTGTCACAGTTTGCCAGTGTACTTGCCTACACACACCATTTATACTCCCTTTCTTCTGGGGTAACAGTGTACATAACGTTTGAAAGCTTTTCTCAAATCCATTTGAAGCATTAGGTGAGAGTGCAGATGAAAATATGGTAAAAGAAATTTCAGTTCTTGATTGCAACGTCAGAAGCAAAGCTCCTGATAGAAAACAAATAGAAGAAGAAAACATCTTCTTTGGATATTTAAAAGATGAAAGCTGTTTCCCAGCTATTGCAGAAAGTCCTAGAGGCAGGTTTTGAGTACTAAAACAGAGAAGATGTTTTAGCTAGCAACCACCAAATTCCTGCATCCCCCTTTCTGAATAGGACCTGAAAGTATTTTTGGAGTTGGGAATTCAGCTCCTCATCCTCAGTCCTCAGCAGGACAGTGCTGATATTTTTCTTTCTCTTTGTTCAAGATGGAAACATCCCATCTTTCGCTTTTTTTTTTTTTTTAAACTTGAAGTTTCCTTCCTTCCTGCTATTTCTGGATTTCTCCCAATGTTGGTGTAATGATTCACATTTCCCAGATGTGAAATGCAAATGTGGGAAGTGGGATCTTTCCCCTGCCTCTCTAGGGGTTTCTTGGAGTCTGTGGTGCTGTTGAGATTCCTAGTTAACATCTCCCCTGATTCAAATGGTTTTCCTACTGGCCACAGTGTTTTGAGGGGTTTTTCAGTACCTAATAAGTCATGTCTTAGAGTGTTCATTGTAAACACATCTTAAACTAGGTTGGCTTTGAAGACCTCACAAAAGTCCTTAATTTAGTCTGTAGATGTAGGCAAATACCTCCCCTTGTCTGTTTTAGGCCTTATCTCATCAAGCTGTCATGTTTGACAATATCAAGCTCCTTTGGCAGAGGAGTGTTTGGAGCCTGTTCAGGCAACCTGCTGGTGGGTGCACAGTCGAGAAGGTGGCAGTGCAGGGCTGTGCTGCTTCTCTGTGGTCACTGTCCCAGCTCCTCTCTGCTCTGTCTTCTTTGGCTTTGGGGGCTATTTGGGGGCTATCCTTTGGGACTGGTAATTTCTTGACTTTGTGTTTATTCCTCTTCTCCAGAGGCCCCTGTTATCAGCCCTTCAAACTCTTCGCCTTTATTTCCCATAAAAGTCATTAAAAGGACAGGGAATGGAAGAGCTGAAATAAGAAGAGTCAAATGCAAAATGGTTCCACATTCAAGGCATGTGCCAGCTTCATCTTTCTGTCACTGAAATGCTGAATCCAGTCTCTCAGCTATTGAGCTTGAAATTTCCTTGGCCAGGGGCATCACACTCAGTCTTGCCTATACAGGTGTGCCTCAGCGTCCGTGTTAAATAAATATCCACAGCTGGTTTTAAAATGAGTTACTGCACTGAACTTGATGGGAATAAAGTTTCCCTTTTTATCATAGGGGCTAACTGGTCTGCGTTGGCCCTTGAAGAATTGATTTGATGTGCTATTGCCATTTGAAGGTGTTGATGTTACACTTCTCATAGGCAGGTACTTTTCATTTTTTTAAAGAAGTAAACACTTCTGGTAGGTTGCCTGTTTGTTTGTTTGTTTGTTTGTTTTTAAACATTACAGCCTTCCAGATGTAATCTTGTCAGTTTGGATAACAAACCACTGCCTATCTATATTGACCATGATCATGTCCTTGCTGCCACATGTTCCTGGAGAGTTCTCTCCGTGTTGACTGTATCTCTTGGCAGCCCTGCTTTCATGCAAACATCCCCTTAAATTACACTTTCAACCATAAAAGTTTGAAAGATACACTATCTGACCTGCTTCATCTAACAAGCCAACACTACTTGTTTTGACTAAAGACCATTTGGGAAGGTTCTTTGTAAAGTGCCCTCTGCCGATTGACTGCCTTTTGCTCTCTTTCTAAACTTCTGTAATAATTTTTCTTTATTTAGTCTGAGTGGTCCTTGGGGCAGCTATAGTGTGATACCACCAGCAGAAATCCAAAGTGCATTTTGAAAGGGACTGAAAATAATTCTCCTGTGGACAGAGAGAATATTGGAATGGAACTCGGCTGAGAGGAGCAGCGCTTTCCCTCTTGAAAGGACTAAGTTAATACAAAGATCGGGTAGTTTCTCCACTTGATAAAAATCAATATGGTGCTCCAACAGCAGCTGGAGTTTTTTGTATGAAAGCTGTTTTCAGTGTCAAGTATAGAATTAACATTTTTTGTTACCTCATCTAAAGCAGTTCAGACTATTTCTCTGTGCATCTGGTACTTTACATTGAAAGTGGCCCAAATATTTAATTTGGGAAATGCAGCTGCCATAAAATACAATTTGATGACAGCAGAGAAATTGGTATTGGATGAAGAATGTGCTGAATGTGGCATCACAGCTGATCACGAAGGACCCTCAAACTCTCAGCAAAAATATGCAGTTTCTGTCATTATGTATTGAAGCACCTGGCTGCCACCCTAAATATGTGAAAATCTAAGCCGTCAAAACAGGTCGCAGTTGGAGAACAATTAAATTGGTCACATTTAATTTTCATTTTTGCAGGTTAGCATGTGGCTGTGATGCAAATTGGCAGGGCAAAAACGCTTTGGTAGCAGAGACATCCCTGTGAATCCCAGCCAGAGGCAGCTTCCTGTAGAAGCAAGCACTGTTATTTCTGTGCCCTGTTTAGCTCCGTGGGACACAGCACAGATCCAAAGCTTTGAACAGTTCCCCTTCTGGTTAGCTTAGGGATCCAGATGCAGAGTAGGCAGGGCAGTAGAGCAAAGCAGTGCAAGTGAGAATGGGAAATCTAGGATGAACTGTGACTCATTCCCTGCCTGGTCCACCATCCTCTGCTCTTCATGAAGCCAGTGTTTCATCTCTTGTTTGTGGTCAGAGTTCTTTCTATCAGTGCCCATTTAATTTAGCCTGATGGCGTAGCAAGTTGGAAAGAATAAATAGAATTATCCCACACAGCTGGTCTATTTCTAATGAAGTTAATGGAGTGGAGAGTAATCTCTGAGGGGTTGCAACCCATATGCTGTAATTCTGCCTTTGGCTTATGGTGCAAGCTACATAAAATCAGCCCACACGTGACTGATGGTAAAATGACACTTGTTAGTTTGCAAGCTTTGTTTGCCAGAAAGGATGGGATAACAAAGTATTTCAGATGAGAGGTCTTGCATGGGCATCTTGGGCATATCAGCAGAGGTATTTTGCAAAGTACTCCTTCAGGAGGCAATTTTTACTTTTACCCAAATGAGAAAGTAAATCTTGAGTGACAGTTGTGAAAACTTGGTACACAAAGCAACTCCTAGAAAATGAAAAATCCCTTAGTATTATTGCTTCTAGACAATATAGCAAGCATGTAAATGCTGTTGTCAGTGTCTCAATGCCTCCTGACAGGAAAGGTCTATGCAGTTGGCACCAATGCACCAAATAAAATCTGTGTGGGGAAAAAACTAGAGGATGTGAAGGTGGTGACAGACAGGACAGTGTGTGAAACAAGTGGAGTGTGTTTTAGGGTGACGGTGGAGGAGGAAAAGGAAATCTGCTGGCACTTGTGGACTCATTAAAAGTTTGCTGGGATTCTATTTTTGATTCAGGTGAATTTAGAACTTTGTAGCAATTAAAAATTTATTAAATGCAACCTGCCCTAATGTGAAATGCCCACTCAAGAAGAAAAATTATCTAATGGTGAAGGATTTGGAGTGTGCAACAGAGCTTTCTTTAGGTAGGTTCATAGGTAGGCGTTGCTGCCAGCATCTTTCCAGTATTTTTCAGGGTACCAAGATACACCAGTGGTACTTAATTGGAAATGGAAACTTAACTCAGTGAGACATCTCCTGGCTGAGAAACAGACATTAATGTAATTTGACCTTAGTTTTTGTTTAGCAGTTTTAGTGTGACATCCAGATTATCCTTTTGTTATTATGGTACCAATGAATTTATGGGTGAACCAACAATTCGCTGTAACAACTCTTCTTTGGGATGCTCCAAGTTACTCTTGCAGGTAATTCACAAGATGCAATTTAAATAATACCATCTTGATAGTTATAGTTTATTCCCTATAGGTGGTGAATTTCTATTGTAAAAAGAAGACGTTCTTGAAAAAATCACTAGGACCTGTTCATTTTTACAGAAAAAACTTAATTTCACAGTGAGAAGATTTTAAGGAATATCATCCTCTGTGTATCAATAAATGAACATTGTTTTTAGAAATTATTTTTGCTTTCTGATAATTCTTGAGGTATTTTTGCTCCTTTTGTTATCCATGTAATAAGCTGTTTAAAGTGAAACTGATCCCACTAAAAGGATTATTGATAACGAGATCTAGGTAAGAGACACTTACAAGGCTGGCTGGAATAACAGGATAAGAGGATAACTGTTGAGTCGTCCTTTTAAATCTAGTTCTTTTGTTCCCAAGCTGACATGTGGTGAGACTATGGCCAAATGATACTCATATGACTGTCCAGTCTAAACAGGTAGCAAATGCATTTCTTCACCATGGCTCCTTGGCCAGTAATGTGAATAACGAAGCTGAGAGTGAAAAGCCAGCACTACTATTTTTTTTTAACTTTCTTATAACTCCTATGGAGTACCTCCTGGAGCATGGTACCAGGTTGAAAGCCTATACTTAGTTCTACAATCGATGCTTGAATTTTTTAGCCAGGTTTTTGTTTTTATAAACTTTCCAATTCAGTGGTTCAAGATGCTATGATAAATAACCAGCAAGTTGGCCTGTAGGATCACATGAAAAAGCAGAGCCTGCATAGTTTGATTCTGAAGTGTTTCCATTTGAGAGTTTGCCCATAGGAGCCTTTGGGTGCTTTATGGGAGATTTGGCAGGCTCTGCTGGTTCTGGGGTTGTAAATATTCAGATGCTGTAATTAGGACTGGGTTTAATAGGAAGAAGAAACAGAGAATTTTTATCAATGTTTTTATAACCAGTTCTTACATAAATTTCTAGGTTATTTTTCTTAGATAACATCAGCCTCTTTCTTTCTTTCCCTTTTCAAGTACTTTAAAATTTCACCTTTTATGGGCTCTCTTATCATTGCTGTCTAACATTTAACAAGATGATTCCCTAACATCTTGTCTTGCTCCTCCAGATGGGCTCTTTTCCTCCTTCTTTTATAGCTATCTGGCTTTACAGTGTAGATGTTGAAGTGAAAAGACAAATGTGATACAATCTGGGGAAAGTGGTTTCCTGTTTTTCTACATACTGTCTCATTTACTGCTAGAGTAACTCAAACTTCTCTTCTGTAAAATTCCTGCTCTCACTACTTACAGGTTCGTTTTCCTGCCAGAGGCACCCTTGGGTCCTTTGGTGCAAAGCCCTTGGTCTCATGCTTTTTATGAGTTAAGATAATCCTGTGCTTCTTATGGTCAGATATTTTTTTAAATATTCTTTCCAAATACATCTCCATCACAGGCTTGTTTGAACACTTACTGTAACATTCTGCTTGCTGACAGTTCTGTGTGTCTATGGAGCTTAGAGGATACAAGCTAAGGATATGTATGGGAACATCAGAGAAAATGAAAGTGGAGACTAACTTTTAAAGAAATTAAAATAGAAATCTGGAGAGCAAAGGTAAAACATACTTAAGGTATAACAGGGAGATTTTTTTTTTCTGTGTTTCACTTACCAAAACAAAAACATTCTATGAAGAGAAATATTCTTTAACATAAAATTGAGAAACTGTATTTCTGGGCTGCAATGCTGACTAGCAGGAGTACACCCTTAAGTATCATGGAAAGTTCCTGCTGATCATCTCTGAAAATGATGTAATCGAGCAGCTGCACCAGTATTCACTCGGCAAAGGGAGCCTGGGGCACTTTTCTCAAAGCTTTAAAGCTTTCCTAAAATCTAAAATACGGTATTCAGCAAAGATCTAGTTGAAACATGGATGGCTTGGTGAGGCTGAATGGAAGACCGAGCATGAAGTATGTGCTGATCTGCCCAAGACACTTTGGTTGTTTGTTAACTTTCAGCATGTGAGTTCACCAAAACAGTTACTTGTGAGTAGCTTCATCTTTTCACTGTGTGTGTGCTGTCAAATGCATTCTTCCTGGTCAGAGATGTATTTTGTATGGCATGCTAAGGGTTTTTCCTCTTGACTTCCATCTATTTCCTTGTCTTTCATTTCAGTATTTAATGTTTCCTTCCCAACTTAGTAGCTTCTCTTTTGTTACTTTCTGAAGGTTATGTGCAGCGACACACATATAAGCCTACTTGTGCAGAGATGTGTTCATTGGAAGGTACTATGGATCTATTATAGTATATTATATTATGCCTTTTTAATAAGCTAAATGTGATTTGTGCAAAGACTTCTCAGAAATACCTGACCCTGTAAAGCCACATTCAGTAGTTGCTTTTGCAAGTCTGTTTCAGGAAATGACAGACGTCCTGGTTTTTTGTCTTGGACAGTTTTCTGTCCAGTATTTAGAGATTTTTCTACCATTCCTGCTGGGGATTATCTTAATGCACAATTGTATATACAATGATTCTATATTAACATTATTTAAGGGAAAATAATTTGTGGCTCTGACATGATAGACATGGCTCTGACTTTTTTACAGAGTTTAAGGTTTCAGCTGAAAACCTCCCAAGACAAATAACAGTCACGGTGACAGTTTGCTATCATATGGTGCATATTGTCCATTAGAAGAGCATGCATGGCATCAAGTATCCTAATAGCTTTGTTTCAGATCATAAGCTTGTGTGAACTAAAGGAAATAACTTGCCTTGCCTTTCCATGCCTGATTAGCTTTTGCAAATATTGCACATTGAAGAAGATGATGAATTGACGCTAACAGCAGCCTTAAACCATCAGATAAATAGAGACAACCTTCTGGATAGCTTGTTCTGTAGGTACAGAATTTGTTTTCTAAAACAGTCATCTCCTTCCCTTTTAGAAAGCACTCGTGTAAGATTCACATCTTGAAAATTAACTGTGAAAAGTATTTGTCTGTGTGAATGGTTAAAAACCCAAGAATGCCACTTGGGCTCTGAACTCTTCAAGAACATGGGGAAAATATGTCTTTGTTTAAGTGCATCTTGCTAAAACTCAGCCACGTACATCAAGGGCATTATAAACCAAATCAGTTTTGCATGGCTTGAACAGGGTTTTTCCATAAACAGAAAGGCTGAAAAGGTGATAATGGTGAAAGAGCTCCAAGTACAGGTACAAGTTCTCTAAGCATATTACTGAGACTTCTAGGTGAGGGCATGCCGGTGTCCCCTGGGCTTGCCTCCTGCTTTCCTGGATCTCCTCTGCTGAGCAGGAGCTTGGAAACTGGGTGGCACCTCTCCCAGGACGCTGCAGAAGGGTTGTCAGTGCTTCCCCAGACTGGGACTCCCCACCGAGGACGTTTGCTGGAACTGGTGTTCATCAGCACTCATTTCTTATCAGAGATGAGACATAAAAGCTGGCAGCAACCACGGCTTTTGGGTGGCCTTTGGCACTTCCAGGTGTGTTCAGGGGCATGTCTCCATGGTTTTCAGCCCCTCAGTTTTAGCCAGGCACAGCTACACTGTTGGTGCCTGAGCGCTCCTGGCATGCCTGAGAACATCCTAATTTTCTCTGGAGGGATCAGAACAGCATTTGATTGTTATATGATTCACCAGGTCATCTCCAGCTAACCTAAGAGAGGGTAATTTTTGGATCCTTATGACCAAAGTAGAATCCAGGGTGCAGAATGAGTGAAGAAAGGGCAGAGTAGTGATTTCCACAGACTGACTACGTAATGGTCTGAAAAAAAATGTGCTATTCTCACATGTTCCATTGCAACTTTGCAGTGGCATTCTTTCTCAGGGCAAGATTGTCCTGAAGATGGAAAAATTTATATACCAGATGTGGGAGAAGTGTCACTGGAAGACCACTTTGATTGAAAAGCTTTTTCAGAATTTCCAAACAATTATGGTCAGATGTTAACATTTCTTTAAGTATATAAGGAGACACTAGTAAGTGTCTGATCCAGAGAAGTGCACAGGTCCTCGAACAGATAGGAATGACTCAGAAAAATTATTGTACTATCACATATTTAAGCTTAACAGTAAATGAGAAGTGTTTGAAGAAATGTTTAATCATCATTAATGATATATTAGAAAACAGATAAATGTAATGTAATTTTAAGTAAATTAAAAAATCATCCAAAAACCATTGCCTACCCACCACCTGTTTCTACATTAGGAAAATGTAGCAATATTGAAAAATGGAGAGCTATTAGAAATTTCTGACACAATTGTATGTTGACATCATAAGATGGAACATGTGTGACCACAGCCTTGCTAAGGGTGCGCTCACTGGCAGTCTCAGCTCAGATTTCAGTAACAGTCATGTACTCAAGGAAAACTGTCTGGCTCTCTGTTCTTTTCATCACAGTGAGAAATGAAATGGTGAGTACCGTGCCTGCTTAAAAACCCTTAAGACTGTCAATCAAAAATGCACATTTTCAGGTGGAGTTAAGTTAAAGTCAAGCTTTCTCTGCAAAAGCGTTTTCCTGCAAAATTATTCCTTCATGTTTTTTACTTTCTGTAGTTAAACTGCGTTATTGAAGAACTCACCTAGCCAGAAACTACATAAAAGGGTCAAGAGGTTTCCATTATCATTTGCTTAACCTTCTTCTCTAGACCCCTTCTGTCAGGCTGTTGGTTTTCTGTAAGCCCCACACAGTGGTTTTAAGAGACAAGGGATGTTCACATTACATTTCCCGTTACTGACAGTGACTACTTTTGCTGGGGCTCCAGCTGTACCATTTGGTTTAGCAATTTCTGGCAACTTTGACAAATTAAGGAGCCAGTGTGGCAAAGTGATTGCTGTGGGAGGCAAGCATGGCCCTTCCTTTCCCAGTGACTGCTTGGTGCGGGACCAGCTAATGAACATTGTGCTGCTTTACAACCCTTCCTTTTGCCATCTTTTTCATGTTTCAACTCTGAGTATTCTTACTTTTGCATAAAAAGAGAGTCTTCTAAACTCTTGCCCTTCTTTTGTGTCACCCCACTCACCTATGCCCCTCTCTGGCACCTCCATTCTCTACCAGCTGCTTAGCACCCCTTTGCTTTCCAGATTGCTTTTCCTGTTTAATTTGTCGGCAGCAACCACCTCCCTCATATGCATAAACAGAAGCAAACAAAGAAATTCGCTGTTCAGCATAGTGATAGGACTTAATAAGCTGGGCTGTCACACAGTTCATCTTCTCTGTCTGGATCCCTTTTGGATGGAGGGCAAGTATTATCAGATGTTTGTATGATGCCCAGCCCTGTGACACTGATGTCTGATTAGAAACCCCGAAGTACTACTGCAATACAAATAGAGTATTAATGTTGCTTTTATTTGGTATCATAGGGAAATCCCTTCTTAAAAGTATAAAAGTAGTCACACATTTTCAAAATAAAGCATCCAGATTTATTCAGGAATATTATGGGAAAAAAACTGGAAAAAGTGTGAAGCACTTAATACAATCTGTCTTAATGTGCTTCTTGTCTTAGTGCTATGGTGACAATTAAAAGTTAGGTTGGATTTTAGTTTTGTTTTGGGATTTTTTTAGATATTTGTTTGTTTACTTTGATTCTGGTAGAACTCCCTAAATGAACTTTCAGGTAAAGAGTTCTTTTGTTAACCATTTGTAACAGTGCTGGAGAGATATTGAATTTATGGAGGTTTGAGAAGCTGAGTGTGTACCCTGCTTGTAAAGACATGCATAATCTGCAAGATTACTTGCTCGCACAAAGAAAATTTCCATGGATTCATCTGCCATTCTTTTCAGAAAAACATAAGCTTTGTTTTTGTCTAGAGACTGGACAGACACATATTTAAACAGAAAAAAAGCTGACAAAATAGAGTGACAGCCTTAAGATGCTCAATGGAGTTATTTTTATTTAGGAACATAGCGTTGCAGAGGACCTCTTGGGTTGTTTTTAAACAAGTCAAAGTCATAATCATATAATTCTTCATGAATAGACTCTGCTGAAATCAAAACAAGCTGTTCTTTTTGAGTTAAATAGCTAACTCAGGGTGCAGAATGGGACAGCTGTTGACTGAAGAAAACAGATTAGATTAGATTAGAAATAGTGTTTGCATCCCAAGAGCTGTACAGAATTGAAGTCTTTCTTTTCCATGTATTTAAGAACAATTTAGGATTTAGCTGCCTGACAGAATACTGGCTGTAGTGTCTACCATGGTATGCAATTGCTAGTATGGGAATACGGGGAAGCAAAAGATGCTGAAAAAGTGTCTTGTTTTTCTCCTAACAAGAAACAAAATAAAACAAAAGTTTACCTCCTTTTCTCCTAACTAGACCAGTTGATAGAAGGTTTGCAGCTGTCTTCATCTTCTGTGCTCATATCAAATATTATGTCCCAGTTAAATGTGCTCTATTGTATAAGTTAAGGGGGCTAGCAAACTTCTGGGAAGGACTCTGGTCAGTGGTCAGATGTGGTCATCCTCCATCCTTCAAGACACGCAAAGGAAATGAACTCTTTCAAAACCTGTAAAATATTTAATCTTACACTCCACTGTCCCACAGAACATACATTTTTTTGTTAGCTAGCTTTTTCCTTCTTTTCCTCTTCTGTCTTTGATACTCACACCATGCCCTTTTTGTTTTTTCTTTTATTCATAGTTCTTTAGTTTGTTTATTTTTCATTTCATTAAAGATGCAGCAGTCAAAGGGAATAGAAAACAAGAGAATATTAAAACAAGAGGTCAACCTGAATGTAGCAAGTGCCTAGAAATAATATTTGGTGCAATCTTAAGAACAAGAAAGATAAAAGATATGCCCTAGAGCTATGTGAATGGGGTAAATACAAGAAGATATTAAAACTGCCCTAGAGCTAGGTGCATAGTTTAAATGTAGTAAATGTACGCAATTCTGTTACCTTTCACGCATTAATGAATCTTCTCCAGCTATGCTTAAACTGCTTTATTACTTGTTCTTCATAAAATTCATCTGCGCGAATGTTCTTAAAGTGACTTTGAAAGCTGTGTGTGTTGTTGTTCACCAGAAAAGTACAGTTTAAATTCATTGGTGTGAATGAACCTGCTCTGGAAGCTTGGCCCAGCATTCTGGGCACAGAGACTGTCACAAGTTTCTTGGGTTTCATCCACCCCACCTTCATAGTTAAGGCAGCAAATGGCACATACAGTTTAACTATTTACTATTTATTTATTTATGTATCTCACACTGGTCCAGAAAGAAAATTCTAGGTAAATCTCATTCTTATGACATGTGCATCTCTGTATTATGGAACAGGTAAAAGTAAGTATTGGATTCTGTGCTTATTTACGCTGGTAATACATATTTGGGCCAGCTCCTTTGGGATAAACTGCACAGAATCCTTCCCTGCAGTTCTGAAAGAAATCGCGAAGGCATCTAAGCACACAGCCATTCTGATTTCATGTAGTCAGGATAGGGTGAAGAATAAGCAAGTAGTGGAGTGGGACCCCCAGTATGGTCTGGGATCTGTGTGTTCCTGCTGTGGGGTAGCTGTGATACAAACCACACCTTACACCTGTTCCTCTGGCTGAAGCTGTATCCCTCTGCAAATCGAGCATTTTCAAAAAGCACCCAAACTGTCTGGCACTGGACGTGGTATATCCCTCGAGATGAGGGAGTTGCCAGGTACCCCAACACTGTAAATGAAGCAGCTGAACAAGGTAGGAAAAACCCCACCCCTGGTCCCCAGGCAGGCCAGCATGACTGTACCTGCTGTTCTTCTGTCCTTTCTCATACAAATGCTTTGTATCTTCACACTGTTGTGATATCATTATTGAACCGATTTCTTTAAAGAAGGAAACCTTTAGGGTGGCAGGAGAGGCGGGCAGAGGGAGCAGCAAGCACTTTGCTGGCTGTGAGCTGTTTAAAAGGTCAGTGGCTCCTGTTGCTGTGCTGGCTGGTTGCTAAGCTGCTGTGGTTTTTTGTGCTCCTTTTCCTGGCAAAAGAGACCTTGTGAAGAGGTGCAAGGTTATAGCAGTGCCTTTTTAGTAGCCTTACCTTCTCCTTTCTGCTTATTGAGTGACTAAGGGAGATGCTCTCAGGAGAACTTGTTTTCTTTCCAGGGTTCTCAAAAACACGTGCTGAAGTAACTGATAGGTTATTTATCCTGCTGAATTAAACCTAATGTTTTAACGTGGGGGAACAGAGTCACTGTTTAGTGAGCTGCCAGGGCACATTGGGTAACTAAGGCTTTCTAAGGGATCAGCAGAATTTGCACCATCTTCACCCCACTTGCATCTTCTTTGAACTCACAGCAAAGCACATTTGCTTAGTGCCTGAGTGAAAATTATCTAGCAAAGGTTGCAAAGTAAAGGGTGTTTCGTGAGATTATCTTTTAATCCTGCTTTCCTGTAGCTGCCTCAAGCAGCAGGAACTTTCATGTACGCCTGAGATATGTTATAATAGCAGCCAATGCTGCCAGGCCTTACAGTGGAGCAAATATGCAAAAAGAGTCTTATCCTATACCAGAAAGGTTAAGAAAAAGATGCAGCATGAGAGCAAACTGACGTTTGGGAAGGGGGAGGACATGGTTGCTCAGATAAGTGTGCTTTCTTGCTGTTTGACTTCATTTGCAGAGTCCACAATCTGTACTATCCACCATACAGATATTTAGAAAACAGCACCAGGATATAAGCAAATGAGGTTTCCTAACTTCAGAATGAAATTGTCAGGTTGACATAATAAGTGCTTTTAGACATGTGCAGCAACAAGAAAAGTAATTATTTAACTTGCCTATTAGTTCAGCGGCTGTGAAAGGCACAGCGCTCCTTGAAGCGAGTGGAGAGTCAAGGAGATGAGGTTTGCACTTACCTGCTATGGGGAGGCTGGGTGGCCTTTTTCTGTTGGCCAGGCATTTTTTATAATATGGTTGTTTTCAGTCGCTTGTAACCTCATTAAATGTTTGCTGGCAGGGTTCTGGGAAAATAACAGCAAGTAACCATGTAACCAAATAGCTAATCTATGTTTACTTAGCCTGATATGTCATCAAATTCTTCCCAAGTATGTTAATATACAGCTAAAAATGCGAACTAGGGTCTCAACCCTGATCTGAAGCTTGCCTGGGAAGTTGGGCCAGAGATGTAGGCTGAGGCCATGCCACCCAGCTACTGCTGTTTGTGAATTAAAATTAGTTAGGGCTCTGTATGTGGAGATTGTTGACTCCTCTGAAAAGTTTTGTGTATATTTCTGCTTATTGAAGGGTTACTGTTATTCCTTCTGGCATTCCTGGAAGTTCCTCCTCCACCCTAAATAATCAGAACTTGAAAAAAAAATAAAACTTCATTCCTGTAGAATGGACAATGAGAGATACTGCTCAGATCCAAAATAAGAAGCCTCTCCTTGCCAAAACTCTGCAGAAGCGCTGCAGTGGTATGTCTGAATTGCTTAGGATCCCTCTGTGATGGATCATGTGCTTATGCAAACTCCACCTAACTATATTACTTGTGATTGCCAGGAGACTCTTGAGCTAAATAACTTGAAATTTATGAGTGCCCTGTTAATTCATGGATTCTGATGGGCTATTCAATCATCCAGGCATTTGAATATAACT
This sequence comes from Cnemophilus loriae, assembly GCA_013397755.1. NCBI lineage: Eukaryota > Metazoa > Chordata > Aves > Passeriformes > Corvidae > Cnemophilus > Cnemophilus loriae. The sequence continues at coordinate 29,288 of VZTF01008553.1, read as the reverse complement.
TATTAAACTAGCAATAATGCAATAAATCTACCTCGAGGCCCTTAGTGTTAGATGCAAAATGTGGTGGCCACATGGTACAAAGCACTGGTACTGGTTCTGCTTGTTCAAGTGAATTTGGCAGGATAATTTGATGGTAGACTTCATTGACAAATCAGAATATAATCTATTTGTGCCACCCTGGCTTCATGCTAGATTAGCTAGCAGCTTTTTTCTGTGGCTAGGTTAGATGTAGATCCTCACGAAAGTGTTGAATTTTGTTTTCCATCTAAGTAGACTGGGATGTGGTGGTGGTTTAAATCAAACTGCACTGCTTGATGATCTGGTCATTCACTGACCTGACATGAAGAAACATATAACTGCTGCCTTAGTCATCGGATAACTTGTTGATCCAATGTTTGCACATATTTCATAAGGCATTTGTTGCCTGAAGTTATACAGAAAGCATCAGTTGAAACTACAATTGACCCTATCAGTTAAAAATAAAGAATTAGTCATTAGTTCATGTCCACTTACTCAAAATGTAACATAAATCCTGCAAAACTGTCTGTCACCTGGATGGAATCTACACATGAGAAATAGGGTCTGCTCACGAGTTAGCAGCATGTGCTGGAAGGCAAATACACAAGGTGTGTGTCAAGGGATGAGTCCATAGGTGTGTCTTCTGTGCCGTGTGCCTGGTATCCTCTAACTAACTTTTGACTGCAGGCATTTTCTGCCTCCCTCAGATTTTGTGAATAATGCTATACTTGCCTACAAACTCGCTTTCTCGTTTTACTGCATCAGCCACTCTGTTGTCTCTTTTCTCCTCGGTTTGTTTGTGTTTGTGTCAGAAGTTCTTTTGACTATAGTGGAGAGGAAAGGAGGCTGCAGGTACACACTGATGCTGCTGTATGTTTGTGCTGAAGCAAACAGGTAAGGTGAAAAAATGCCATGTTTCACTTGAAATGTAAAGTCCAAGGCTTGTGAAGAGGCCTGTGATGTCCTGCTGGTCATGTGGGCACCTGCAGAAGCTTCTCAGAAAGCTCTGTCAGCTGCACTGGCATTTTTTGCTGTGTATTAAAAAGTTGTGTCAGAAAAGGCAAACTGTCCTGGTCTCCATTCTTTCACTGATTTTCTATGTATGTAAGTTCTAGTAATTGAATACCTTGAAGATGAGGTTTGAAGCCATAAACTCATTTGGGTTTAATTTGTTTCGTGGGATTTTTCTAATCAGCTGTAGGAATGAATTTGCAAAGGCTTCATCGAGCTGAGACCCCTTGAACTCAATTGGGCACCTCTATCCATGAGATACCAGGTTTTTTGCTTACAAAAGCTCTCGTAACCCTGGCCATGAATTCTTGTTTGATCTTTGTGAGCAACTGTGGCCATTGATAGGTAATCCAAACTGTAGCCATGTCATGTGTCCCATCTGAGATGTGGCCTGTTCTTCATACAAAGAGGGAATGGTTTCCATGACCAGGCAGAGCAGAGTACTATGAGTACTATGAGAGTACTGAAGAGCCACAGAAGTGAGAAGCAAAGTGAAAACCACTATTGTGCTAGACTCCATAAAAACACAGAGAATAACCTAGCAAAGAATTTATAATACAATTTAACTTATGATGAAACAGATGTTTGTGACAATGGAGGAGAAGACAATAAAACAGTATTAGTAGGTGTTTAATGCTTGTAATGGGAATTTCTTTGAGTGCTGAATTATTAAGAAGATTTTTACAAATATTTAATTATAAATAAATATTAGCAGTCTAGTTCATGAACAGAGAAAATAGGACAGTAGTTTTATTTCCAAATACAATACAACATTTTTGGCCTAAAGTGTGTGATCCACACTGATTAGTACAGAGGGAAAAATACATGGTACTTGAGGAATACAAGGAAAGACCTGGAACAGATATTTAATGTTAGCTGGTTTAGCTTGTGTAACCAGATGGCAATATAGTTTTGGTATCTTTTATGTATATTTTTATTCACTGATATTTTTCAAAAATACTGTTTCGAACATGGCTAGCATAAGGCACTGGTCAAAACTGTTGACAAGCATACATTTTGTTGCAAGGTTATGAACGGTGCTCTTTGCTGTTCACCTCCCGTGGCGGTTGAGATGCCTCATACAAAAGCACAGCCCCTGACTTTCGGACTTTGGCTATGCCAGACATGAAGGAAGCTTCAAGCAGCTTGTCACAGAAGCCATCCCTGTAGGCCTCCTGCTACCAAAAACCAGGCCATGCAAACCCAAAACACCCTTACCTTTGAAAGCTGCACTAGAGATTTTCAACATTTATGGGGTGAGTTGTGTTAGCACATAGGGCTTGATTATACCTTGTACGATCAGCTGCAATTCTTTGGCTTTGAAAGCCAATCAGATGGATTAGGATTATATTTCTTATCCTTTTTGAGTCAGAACACTACCAAATATTTTGTTTTCCAAAAGAGTCCGCTGATCCTCCTGTACGGCGTTTTTACAGGATATAATTTACAGCCTAGTAGGAATTCAGCTAAGCTTTCAACATGTTGTGTTTTTTGTTTGTCATACCTGTTTTCTCCTATTTTGCTCACCTTAGGGTTTGGCAGCGTGCATATGTCTTCTTAAAATAATTCTGGTTTTGGTTTTGAGGTGCAAATCTGGATATCTCAGGGAGGCCACTGATGAACACTTCTCAAATGTCCAGCTGTAGTGGTGTTTAGGCCTGGTTCTGGGATGCCTTGCTGTTTTAGGTCAGGGAGCTCTGGGCTTTGCAGAGTCAAGCCTTGAGCAACACCTGTTTGAGCAGCTTCAGGGACCGAGGATGCATGCTGTTAGCCATGTAGCTGCTTTCTTGAATTGCCTTTTTAAGTGGCTTTGTAGCCCTCTGACCTGCTGTAACAGGTAACACTTCCTGGGAAGCCCATGGTTCTTGTCAGTGGGAATGTTGCATACTTAGCATCTGTCGTAGCTAGGTGAGATAGAAGCTATTTGAGCTCTCTCTTCAAGCAAAACTGAAAGACATCCCAGATATTTTGCTTATGTCTTAAAAATCTTTGATCCATCCAGAGGCTAAGGGCTTGCTGGTGATGGCAGAAACACGGCCTGAAATCCAGCACTGACAGCCAGCACTGTGTGTTCCTGCACTGAGTAAATTGGGGCATCTCAGGTCCCTCGATTGAGCTCTGCCCTCCAGTCACTGATGCAGAAAGTACTGAGGGCTGTTGGTCCCATTAGCAAAGCACATGACTCAGTTACTTACCTAGGGTCCAGTGGGTGTCATTGGTCTCTTGCAGTGTCCTGCAGCACCCAGTGTGCATTTAGAGACCATTTTATGGCCTGGATGCAGACACAGTTTTGATTTAAGTGGTTAGGAGAAGGGGGACATGCTAGCTCTAACCTTCTGTGAACTGTCCATGCTCACAAAATTAAGTTGCTGTGTCCTGCTGATTACAGCTTTCCTCTGGGGTTTAGCTTGTGAGAATAAGGAGGTAATTTTACCATCAGATCTGCTCTGGTTGTGGAGCACCTTCTTGTACAAAGTTGAAAACTGTATTCTCTCAAACAAAACTTTTGCACTAAATTGTGTACAAGGAAGAATAGCTAGTTTGAGTAGAGATTGCAATTGAAAATACAGCTCAGGCCAGGGACTGGCATGAGTGGGGGAGCCTGCTGGAGGTAAATGAGTGACTGGCAGCAGTAAAGTGACTTGCATATGTATGCAGTGACATGTAGGGGGGAAGAGAATATTGCGTGCTAGGATTCAAGTGCTGGACAAATTACCCAAATTATCATGAAAAGCATGATACCAGACACTGGGTCAAATTCTGACGGCCCTCTTGGTTCCAACAAATTTTCATAAACTGCACGTGAAAGAAAACGCTCACTTTTCTGCAGTAGAGCTGAGGCAGGATGGCCTGCCCAGCCGTTCAGGTTGCAGTGTGTGCAGTGTGCCCTGACTCCCGCTCTGCCTGTCGTCTCTCCCCAGATGGCCGGTGACCCATGTGCCGAGCAGCCCCAGCCCGTGCCTGGCGTGAGGGCCGGAGCCGGCCGCTGCCACTGAGGCGAGGAGCGGGGAGGGATCGCCATGGCCTCGTCCCGGCGGGCCCGGCACACCGGCCCTCCCGACGGAGGCTGGGGATGGATGATCGTTGCCGGCTGCTTCCTTGTCACTATCTGCACCAGGGCCGTGACAAGGTAAGGGCACTGCTGCTTGTCTTGCTGACCTCTTTGTGGCCTTATCTTTTTCTTTTTCCACCTTAGGAAGAGGGTTTAGGATCTCCCCTGATGTCCTGCAGCTGACAGGGTTATTCTGGTTAGGTACTGACTCTCTCTTGCTACATTTTCCAAGGCTTCCTGAAACCCCTAAGGCTGCGGGGACGACCAAGGAATTATGAGCCCTCTGGCTTTAGTCTCGCCTCCTCTGACAGCTGCTCTAGCTTTCAGCACCCGCTCCTTGATTTCTTACAGAATCAAGGCCTAGGGCAGGTAGTGCTATTTCAGGCTGTGGTGGTTTGGCTGGGGAGGCAGGAATCACGTAGGGTCTCTGGGTTCACTGTGTCCCTCTGACCCCACAGCCATGCTCATTTTTGCCAGTCCCAGTGAATTAGCTTGAGTCCTGAGTCAGTGTGAAAAGGGTGTAACTACCCCCTTCTCCTACTGCGAGCATTTCAGGTACTGTCCTGCCTGAGAAGGTCCAAGCCCTGGAGAAGAGACCCCTCTCTACACCCTTCTGGTATCCAAAATATGCAGAAAATATTCTCTCAAAAATAGAAAGAACAGGAATAGACTGCTGCATTGCATAAACATAATGCAGTATGGGATGAGATTGCTTTCACAGTGACTTTGATGTCGACTGGAGACAGAGGAGCCTGGTGTGTGTGAACATGGACATTTTAGCTATATTAAGCAGAGAGATAAGCACCCTGGTAAGTGAGGAAAACTGAATGAGTGTCTCGTTGGACAGTTAGTATAATATAATACAGTGTTTCCTACCTAAAGTTCTTATTTCTTTTAAAATAAAGCTGCCAGGTTAAGGGATCTGAAGTCTTTAGGGATCTAGGGTCTTCAACAGCATAGAAGGGGATAGAAACACTTATACAGTGTTAGTTAATGTATACAAATGTACCAATTCCATAATAACAGTAGACAATTCCTAGTGGATTTAATTCCTTGTTCATGTGTGCAATGCGTTACATCCAAGAAATCATCTAATGGCTGGCACACATTAGCCTATGTAGAAGAATGAAGTATGTGCAAAAAAGAAAGCTGAAGAAAGTGGTCATTCACTGATTTGGGAAAAAGAGAGGGGGAAAAGGCATCTCTTGTTGATCCAGAAAAGAGAATGAAACTATGCAGCCTTTTAATCTGTTCCTCTGCAGGGACATGTTGAACAGTAACACTTGTTAAGTAGAGCAAAGTAACCTTGCCTGGAAGCATTTTATTAGCCTGTTGGAAGGTCCACAGGCTCCTGCTGTGGTTTGATTCTCTGTGAGGAGTTGCTTTGCACTTGTCCATCCATGAACACATAGTTGCAGGTGGTGTTTGCTCTGTAGGTATTATACTGACCCTACCCTCACAGTCTGTGCAGGTGTGGAATAGCGAGCGACAAGGTCAGTGAAGAACTGTGAAGCCAGGTTTGTGTGCCAGGGAAGCAACACCATAATATGGGCTATAAGTTGCTGGTGAGAATTACAATTTTAATTTCCTTTCAGTTCAAAATACTATGAGTTGTAAAAACTCTAGCAGCATATACCCCAGCAATGTGATATTATAATGTTCATGGCCACAATTTTGATTTTCCTGGGAGCTGGAGAGGACCTTCAAGTGGGTACTTTTTAAACTGGAAGAGTGAAACCAGCGTTTTCCGTGAGGCAAATATTCCGTGTTTAACAGATTGGTGTTCATGTTTTCTGTCCTAGGTGCATCTCCATTTTTTTTGTGGAGTTCCAGGCATACTTTGGGCAGGATTATGCCAGAACTGCTTGGATCCACTCCATTGTCGACTGTGCTACGATGCTTTGTGGTGTGTATTACCCTTTTAAGAGTAATGTGGCTGCTTTTGCATTGGCTCCATCTGGTTTTAGCATGCTCACAAGCTGGTGGAGTCAGCTGGGAAGGAGTGATACTGTGGGATCTCTGGGGTATGGTATATCCAAGCTGCTTCCCCCAACACAGTTGTGCAAGGAAGGGAGTGTCTTCACACTAAAGAAAAGAAGCAGAACTTTGTTTTGTGAAACGATCTAATTTTTCAGAAATGTGCTTTTGTTGAGGTCTATTGTGACACCTCATGTTTGAGAGCTATTAACTGAGCAATTGTTTCTTTTGCCTTTTGATTGCAGTCATATTTGAGATGTAGCACAGGATATACATCTTGCCTCCAGATCAAGTCACAACCATCCTCCTTTTATCAAAAGTGTGTATTTACAAATAGTCTTCTCTCTTAAAAGAAAATTTGATATTACTAAAAATTATGAGAATCAACGTAGCAGTTGTACTGAATTTCCTGTGGGTTTGCTTTAAAGCTGTACAGCTTGGTGAAAATCCATGCCCTAGTCCTGTAGAAGAGCTTAATCCTTAAGAATTGCTAGAAAGGCAGAAGGACACAGCTGGAATGAGACACAGCAACTCACTTGTGACAGCCAGGTTATATCTTGGGGAAAAGAGAGAAATAGGGGTAACCTTACACTGGCATTGCAGGTGGTAGAGGGAGAGAGGGCTGGTGATGGCATCTCATGGTGGAGGCAGGGTGATCTGGGAGACATCAGTGCTGGAGAAGGGTAGCAGCCTTGGAGACTGTCCAACAGATGTGAGACCTCTCCTGTTTGGGTCTGGCCCAGAGCTCACAAGGCCAGGGAGTTGTGAGGAAACACACCTGAAGTTACTGAGGATTGAAGTGCGAATTCCAGGTGGGGAAAAGTCTGAGTATTCTAAGTGTGGAGTAATGAACAGTGTGGGCTGTTGCTGTGGCCTGTCTTGACCTCTTGACACTGCAGATTAGCTGTGTTCCATAACGACTTTGATCTATGGAAATGGCTGCTGAGAAAGCTACTGTAAGTTTCAGGCTTATCCTGACTTTCAGGAAAATTCTTTTTATAAGATTTTTTTCTTTCTTTTTGGTGCTCATGCCATTGTGATAGGGGTATGTTGGAAGACCACTCCCTAGCTGCAATTACCGTTTTCTCCTTCCTCCTGCTTCCATTTCATTTATGACTGTTGCAGTGAACTGTGTGTGAGGACCTGCCATTAACTACCAGCTTTATTTGTTTCTTTGAAGCCCCGCTTGGGAGTTTAATCAGTAATCACATATCCTGCCAAGTTGGTATCATGCTAGGAGGGCTGCTTGCATCTACTGGACTAATTCTGAGTTCATTCGCCACCAGTCTGGAACATCTCTACTTATCATTAGGAGTCCTCACAGGTAGGATGCATTCAGCCCCTTTGTTGCTGCTGGAACACAAGACAGGAATGTTAAAAAACATGAGTGATCTCTTCTCCATGTCATATTGACACTGCACTGGTCAAATAGAGATGCTCAGACCTATTCCCATCATTGTAAAAGAGACGCTTTGGCTGCCCCAGTGAGAGCTTCAGCACTGACTGATCTCATATAACGCAAATGCAGCACCCTGCAAAAGCAACTCTTACCTTCTATTAGAAAGAGGACTGTGGATAAAGTTCTGAAATTATGGGAGGTCAGGAAGGATTGCTATTGCAGTTGATATACATGAAAAGGTTTCCCTGTGTTGTCTGGGATTTGGGATGAGTTTGTTATAGCAGAAGTTCTAGACTGCCCTAATATATTTGCATATTTGGAAAAAGGTTTAAATCAAAACATAAGTGTAAGAGGTAGAGGAGCACTTGGTGAATACCAGGCACCTCAGCTGTATGCCTTACTTTTGTCTGCATTACATTCCAGTTGAAAAGCAAAAAAATTGCTGGTTGGTAGTCTTGCTGTAGCAACTCTTCCATTTGTGCTCAGGTATGGTGAAAACAATCTTTGCTCTGTCCTATCTGCCTGTGTTTGTTGTGCACAGAGGAACTTGAGAGGGGCCCGTGGTCACACTGACATTCCTTCCTCATTAATACTGACCTGGTAGCCACGGTGATATAAGACCTTGTACTTGGTCCCCTGGAGTTTAGTAACGAGTTGGTGGAATTACTGCAGTTCACATGCTGCCAACAGCTTATTTGTTTAAAAAAAAATCCTTATTGTAGCGCAGGTTGCTCCTGTATTACGACGTTAATCTTTGACAAATGTGTTCATAACAAATAAAAAGGGTTCTTGTAACTCGAGGGACTGTGCTACATACCATGCTAATACCTCTGAGGCTTCCTTAGTGGGAGCTGCTGTGAATACTGAGGTGGAAAGGCAGTTACAATTTGTGCATGGAGTTGTAAAGAGCCAAGTTCACTACAAGCAGTGAACTTCTAGTCTGTGGAGACTGATTAACAGAGGGGTGAACTGTTGGTAAAGGCTAGACGTGGTGCCCCCAACCCAGAGAGCAGATAGGACCACAAGTGAATGTCTAAACCCATAAAAGCAGCAGGACTTGAAACCAAAGAGTAAAGCGGAGGTGAGACTGGGGAGTGTCAATAAGTAGCAGAGTTCCTTCTAAGAAGTATGAAAATGTTTTCAGCTCTAAACTTTCCATTTTTCACAGGACATTTGTTGGCTTTTTTGAGACCCATTTCCCCCTGCCAACTCACTAAAAAATAAATGGTGTGTATGCCTAATAGAGTATGATTTTCATAGCTCTCAAGTGATGATGTCTAGCTCAGGGCTGCTCCTCTAGCTCTGCTGCCTGTACAAGTCCAATCCCAGCTCTGTGCCCTGCTTCTCCCCTCACCTCCTCAGGGGTGCCAGACTGGGCACCCGCTGCCCAGAGTCCCTCTAATCCACTTATTCCATCCTGGCAGGTTTAGTGCCTGCCCCACACAGTGTGGCCTTTGAGGAGGATGTGGCAAGCTGGTTATGGCACTGGGTGATTATCTCCTCTGTCAGCAAGTTCTGCCAAAGGCACTGGGGACTGTTTTACCCTCAATGCAGGACATGCTCCAAAACCCTAGTCAGGAGCTCATTTCTATTACTGATTCAGAAATACATATTTTAGTGTTGGGGCAACGACTTGATGGTTAAAACCTGCTCTCTGACTCTGTAGCAGAGACCACAATCTTTTTCTCGGTCCAAGAGATGAATCTTATTTGTTTACTCAACTGGATCTGATTTTCTGAGGGTTTCCTCCCCTCTTTACTTGTAGGCAGGGATTTAAAATGGTCAGGACTCCAAGCAGCTGTTGCATGGAGTTTGTTTAGCTGACCAAAAGAGGTATTTTGTAGAATATTAGTAACAGAGACAGGCTCTTTGTGCTGTGTTTCAGAGACCGGAAAATTAATGTTCAGGGTTCCAACAGACCAAAACACAAAGCGGTGCCTCATCAGGACAGCATGTCCAGTGCAGACCCTGGGGCAAGACCTCATCTTGCATGCAGGAGAGTCTGGCACACCAGTTCTCTCATGTTTAGTGATCATTCTTGTTCTTGTTATGAAGTGAACCCCATCACTTCTTTCTGAGTCTTACTATTGTGGATTAATGGTCATCAGTTAGGTTTGTCAAGTCAGTGACCCTGCCAGTGGAAGAAAGATGTCATCCTAGTTTCTTATCACACTCAGACTGGGCTGCGTGATACAGAATCAGAAAAAGCTTTCTATTCATTTGTACTGATGAAAATACATCATGTGGTTTGATTTAATATGTTCCATATGTCATGCTTAGCATTAAGCCATCTGCACTTTGCTTTCTCTTCTAGGACTTGGGTTTGCACTTTGTTATTCTCCAGCCATTGCGATGGTGGGCAAATACTTCAACAAAAGGAAAGCATTGGCGTATGGAATAGCCATGTCAGGAAGTGGAATTGGTACCTTCATCCTGGCCCCCGTGGTCCAGCTCTTAATTGAGCAGTTTTCCTGGCGAGGAGCTTTGCTCATTCTGGGAGGTTTTGTTTTAAACCTCTGTGTCTGTGGTGCCTTGATGCGGCCTATTTCTGTTAAGGAGGATTGTAAAACTGCTCCTGAGTTTCTTGAACAGGATTATGTCCCTGAAACAGAGAAACAAGACTTAAAGCGAATGTCCATCTGTTCACCGTTAATCAAATTATGGCCTCATGAATGTTTATGCTACTGTTCATGGAAGGAATATGACTTTTTGCTGATGCCAGGCTTCATGGTTCTCGCAGTGTCAATTTTATTTATGGCATATGGCTGCAGCCCTCTTTTTGTCTACCTAGTGCCTTATGCTTTGAGTGTCGGAGTGAGTCATCACCAGGCTGCCTTCCTCATGTCCATACTTGGTGTCATAGACATCATTGGTAATATCACCTTTGGATGGCTAACAGACAGAAGGTAAGGGCTTCTGGCTGATCAAGTGTAAGCTTTAGCTGGTGGGAGGCTGGATGCAAGCAAGGTATAATACATATAAAAGTTAACATTATGGACTCTTCCTGTAGCATGTGCAACTTAGAAAAACCCCAAAACCACAGTCTAACTTTCAGAAATGCTTGCTACTTAATCCTTTTGTCTCCTCTGAGTTTGTTCAGTTTTGCTGGTTTAATATATTTTTTCCTGAAAAAATGATGTGTGTGTATGTTTGATAGTGTTTCATACCTTGCCTGAGGTATGTTGAGCGTGACTCTCTGTATCTATTTCCCGGGGGATTTCGCCCTGCTTCCTCTGCCTTTCCATCTCTTTTGTGCTGCTGGGGAGGCACAGAAATTATGGAAGAGGGTCAAGGGTCTGGCCCAGTACTGTCAGGCACATACTAGGAAGGACTGACCGAAAATTATTATGCATTTTCCAGTATGTAAGAACTCACCATGTTTTGTGAACTCAGCTCACTCCAAACATCAGTATACAGCATCTGTACCATCAGTAGATACTGGCTAAATGAACAAGGATTTTGATTTTAAAAGATGCTTTCTTTGTGCTTATTTAGTTTGTGGAAAAAAGCAATTATTGTTTTTGTGGGGTGGGAAGGAAGGGAATTGCCATCTTGCTTAGCTCACACTAACTCACATTTAAAGGCTGACTGGAAGGGTGACAGCTAAGGGAGGTACACTGCAATATTTTATGCATAATGCTGGGAGCACCTTGCTGAGCTGGGATGTAAAGACCAATGAGCTACTGCTTTGAACATTGAAACTTCAGGGAACTGCAAAATCCTGGCAGCAGAGTTCCGTCACTAGGAACATCCTGAAGAACACTGCAGGCAGCATGGGCTGCTGCTTGCCAGATGTTTCTGCAGCTGTAGGTGCACAGCTTTCCCTACCTGGGCTCATCAGTGCTGAGTTTTTAATCTTGAAGACTGTGTAAGAAAATGGATTTAAATTTGAGCTATATAAAAGAGAGACTGAAGCACTGCATGCCAGGGCATAGAAGCTGAGATGCTGGTTTCAGTGATAATATTTTTATTTTCTGTTTTGAAATTTGCAGGTGTCTGAAGAAGCATCGGTACTTTTGCTACCTCTTTGCTGTGGGAATGGATGGCCTCTGTTGTCTTTTTCTGCCAGTTCTCCAAAGCTTCCCCTTGCTTGTGCCTTTCTCATTTACCTTTGGCTACTTTGATGGAGCCTATGTAACGCTGATCCCTGTCATGACAGCAGATGTAGTGGGAACTTCTTTGTTATCATCAGCACTGGGCGTGGTATATTTCCTTCATGCCATACCATACCTAGTGAGCCCACCTGTGGCAGGTCAGTTTTGCCAAACGACTTTCCTATAACCTTATCAATACTTCAGATTTACCTGTTGGTGCAATGTAAAAGGGGAGGAAGGACAGCAAATGCACAGTGAATGTGGAGGTAGCCTCTGGGTAGAGGAATAACACATCTAGATATTCATAAGTCTTTAGATCTCCCATCCTGGTCTCAGTGGGAAGATTCCTACATGTAGAGTGAGATGAAATTTGAAAAACAAACCAGTATGGAATGGGCTTCTAAGAGCTGTTACATCACCACTTCACGTAGTTTAGAAGCTGTGCAAGTGGAAGGAGTAAAATATTTCACTGTGAAATTACATGATTTTGTAAAATCTAAACCTCTCCAAAGCAAGTTTAATTCCAAGGTTTTTTTGGTTTTTTGTTTTTGTTTGTTTGTTTGTTTGTTTTTTTATCTTTTAATGTCTAAATTGCTTTGAACAGGTGGATGAGTCAGCTCCACTCCTGTTTGGTCATAGGCTCATCCCTGTAATATCTAACCATCATTTTTCCCATCCATACAATTACAGTGAAGTAAGGATGAGAGCTGGACCCTTATTATTCTTTAGAAAGCACCTGACACATTTTTTAATATTGTGCAAGGTCATTTCAAACAACCAAGTCTATATATCTTGCATATTTTGTCTAATGTTTACATCAATTCCCAATCAATCACTGCTCCTGAAGCTTTAAATTTAATTTTCCACAGCAAAAATTATTGCAAAATAGAATTGTTTCAAGTGAACCATGAGCCTAGGGCATAGCTTAATAAATGTTTCTGCATGAGGATCTTAGAGCTCTCTAAGCCTTCTAAAGACTGCCAGTTAAATCCATGCAGTTGGAAGATGTTTATTTAGTGGTGTGGTGATGACTGCTCTGCCATTTCTTGTGGATTTGACCTCCAAACAAATGGCCATAAAGGTATTATCTGTCTGCTGAGGAGAAATCCCTCCCTGCCCCAGGATGTAAAATATAGTGATGGTGATGTAAACCTCTATTATCTGATTGTATTTATATGTGATAACTCCAGAAGTTTATAACTGAGTCACAGAATTTGTAAATTATCCACCAGAATACTGCTGGACCTTTAATTTTTATTTTTTTTTTCCCTACAGGTTGGCTTGTGGACACAACTGGCAGCTATACTGCATCATTTCTCCTATGTGGATTTTCTATGATATTTAGTTCAGCACTATTGTGCTTTGCAAGACTAGCAAAGAAAATCAAAAGAACGCATTTGCGGTCCCTCACTGGTAATACGGCCTTGAAACAGCACATCTGGACAAACGGAGCAATAGCTTATTCTGTCACAGCAGAATTAGACCAAAGGGATGTTGAATTTTTGGCTGTGGATACAAATAGCTTCAGCAACAGGTGACAAGTGCTGTTGAGATTCAGTACGGCACAGCCTGAGACAGACGTGGCTCTGTGGTGTTACACTGTTGAAGATACTTCTCCTGTGAAACAAGACGTCTCTCAATGAGATTTTTCTGTCATGTTTTAGTTGGCTTAAATCTACATACAGCAACAGTAATGCCTAGTTAATGCAATAATAGAAGAAAGCTAGACTGAAAATAGTGTTTGTAGATCCAAGTGTTCACAGATTTATTTGAAATGCAATGTTGACTCCACAGGTATCAGTCACCAAAACTGAACAATAACATTTACATTTGAAAATATTATTAATGACAGAAGCTTTTTCCTTTTGTGGTCTAGTATATTTCAATGGACTAATCACACACACCACAAAAAAATCTCTACATTTCTCAGTCTGCATGAAACTCTTTGCAAATAAGTGTTTCAAATGCCAAAGTCATCTCTTTGTTTTGCTTTTGGTTTTTATTTTTTATGAAAATTGGGCAGGAAACTAATTTATGCTGAAAGTATCTCTGGAGCAGCTTTAATTTTTACAGTGTGCCTGAACTTTGTACATACATTGCGATTTAATTTCAAATATTGTTTTAGATCTGCTTTACCATGTGCTCTACAGCATTTTTTTTTTTTTTTCCCTCTTCTGGATACCTTTAAAATTTGAATTTCTAAACATTGACATTCTGGGTATGATCTTCCAGCTGATCCTTTCCTTGGAGGGTGGAAAAGGTGCTGTGGTGGCTCTACTATCTGAAGAGGAGTAAATTTGTGCCAGGGGACTAGGCATGCTGATAGACAACTGTTCTTTAGCTGCATTAGTTGGAAGAAGCCCAAAGGCAGCCCAAGAGACCAGAGAGGCTCCTGTGTTTTCCAACACAGAGCCTCTTCCTCTCGTAAAATCATCACCTATCAGAGAACTTTAGAGTCCATACAACCAGGTGGCTGAGAGATTGCCCACCCCACAGGCTGATAGTGGAGAGGATGTTGGCAGAATTGTTTCTGTGTGTTGCAGTGCCAAGTCTGTCTCTTTTCAGACCCAGAAGCTGTATCTTCAGGTGGTGCAAATTGCTCATTTGTGCCATCTGAAGAGCTGTCAGGTCACTTTTCCTCGATGGCCAGAACATAAGAGCTGTGACTTGCTGATGGTTTCCTGCCACTTGGGTGAGGAATATACTCCAGCCAGCAGCATCACAGGAGCTAGGCAGTGAATGTAGCTCACGGAGTAACTTACTGATGTGATGGTCTAATAAATACTGGGATGTTTCTACAATTTCAGAGTGAAAATATTGTCAGTGATAGGGGAACTTCACATTCCGCAATGCAAATAGTTTCAGTGTTTTGATGCTGCATCAAGCTGTATTCTGTTCGTTAACAAATTGATCAGAGTCCAAATAATTTTCATTAACACTGAACTAGTAGTTTTGTTAGTCTGCAGCATTTTCAGTGGCTGCTCATGGTGTCCTTTTCTACTCTGTGCCTTGGAAGGGAGAGCAACATAGACTGATGTTCACCAATTTGATTTAGACCAAGAGTACAGCCATAGAGGTATAATGCATTTATATATATATCCACACACACATATATATGAAAAGCATGTGTATCAAGTAGTTTTATTATCCAAGTGTATTTCAAATATAACATATTAAAATTGTTTGACTTCAATTGTCTGTGTTTAAATGAAGCGTTTCTTGCTGCCCTGCTTCAGGAATGTAGTCAGAGCAAGCAGCATGATCTATGTGCACAGACCACAGAATAAGCAAGAGGAGAGCAAAATCTTCTTAAAGCCTATGACATCATAACTTTTCTTCAGCTCAGCATGAAAACTGAGTCTTGAGCCCAAGTTTTGTTTTTAACATATATTCATAAAATAAGACAAAAATTATCCATAGGTGTTTCTTAATGAGTTAGGAAAAATATGCACATTTGGAAAAAAAAAAAATTGTTTTATTAATTAATACTGATGAAGATAATGTTTTAGATCTTAGTGCAATATTTTAATATTAAAAAAAGTAGGGAATATAGTGTGGTCAACAAAAAATATAATTTATTTTGAACAAGTTATAAATTACCACTGTAAGTAAATTTACAAAAATTTAATTACTTTGTTTACCACATCACAACACCTCACCAGTTGTTCATGTCAGAACTGCATCTTGTAAAAGCCTGTTGGAATAATGCTATATGCGCTTTTATCATAGTAAACTATATTGTGTAATACATTATTAGCATTTCTTTTATTATTTCAAGATTTTTTCATAGGCTTTTCCCTTTATGTTTTTTAAGCAGTACTTCTTGTTTTAAATATCTTATTTATCAGCAAAAATTGAACTGATTTTATCCACAGACCTTTTGTAGAAAATGGTAAAATTCTTCCAGGGCTTTCTAACACTGTTTCTGCTCTGCCTTCAGTCACTGGAGAAAAGTTTACGTACCAGAATGATGACTTTTGTGCATAAAACACACTGTGAAATATCAGCCCTGTCATAAATGCCCATAGTAAGAAACAGAAGGAAGGAAGCGTAACAAGAAATGACCTGCAAGTGGAAGAAATGGGAATATAGTTCAGGCTGGTGAAGCCTTATGCCAAACTTCTAGCTCTTGGTCCACACAACCCAAGCTGAACAGGTCACCTTCATCCTGCCATGTGAAATATGTCAGGCAACACGTTACAGAAGTCTCTGGCTTACAATATTTTTAAAGAATGATTTATTGTATCTGCAATATGGTAGATAGTGTCAGGGAGCAGAATAGTCCCCCTGTTATCCAAGAGGAGGCAGTCAGGGAACTGCTGAGCTGCCTGGATATCCATAAATCTATGGGACCGGATGGGATCCATCCCAGGGTGATGAGGGAGCTGGCAGATGAGCTTGCAAAGCCACTCTCCTTCATCTACCAGCAGTCCTGGCTCACTGGTGAGGTTCCAGATGACTGGAAGCTGGCCAATGTGACACCCATTCATAAAAAGGGTAAGAAGGAGGATCCTGGTAATTACAGGCCAGTTAGCCTGACCTCGGTACCAGGGAAGGTTATGGAACAGTTTATATTGAGTGCTATTACACAGCACCTGCAGGATGGACAGGGGATTAGACCCAGCCAGCATGGGTTTAGAAGGGGTAGGTCATGTTTGACCAACCTGGTCTCCTTTTATGACCAGGTGACCCGCCTGGTGGATGCAGGAAAGGCTGTAGATGTTGTCTATTTAGACCTCAGCAAAGCCTTTGACACTGTCTCCCACAGCATACTCCTGGAAAAGCTGGCAGCCCACGGCTTGGACAGGAACATTCTTTGCTGGGTTAAGAACTGGCTGGATGGCCGGGCCCAGAGGGTGGTGGTGAATGGTGCTGCATCCAGCTGGCGGCCAGTCACCAGTGGTGTCCCTCAGGGGTCTGTACTGGGACCAGCTCTGTTTAATATTTTTATTGATGACATGGATGAGGGTGTTGAGTCTTTCATTAGTAAATTTGCAGATGACACTAAGCTGGGAGCGTGTGTCGATCTGTTGGAGGGTAGGAGGGCTCTGCAGAGAGACCTGGAATGGTTGGATACATGGGCTGAGTCCAATAGGATGAAGTTTAACCAGTCCAAGTGCCGAGTCCTGCATTTTGGCCGCAATAACCCCCTGCAACGCTATAGGCTGGGGACAGAGTGGCTGGAGAGTGCCCAGGCAGAAAGAGACTTGGGAGTACTGGTCGACAGCCGACTCAACATGAGTCAGCAGTGTGCCCTGGTGGCCAAGAAGGCCAATGGAATCCTGGCCTGTATCAGGAGTAGTGTGGCCAGCAGGAGCAGGGAAGTCATCCTTCCCCTATACTCGACACTGGTGAGGCCGCACCTTGAGTACTGTGTCCAGTTCTGGGCCCCTCAGTTCAGGAAGGACGTGGAGACACTTGAGCGCGTCCAGAGGAGGGCAACAAGGCTGGTGAGGGGCTTGGAACACAAGCCCTATGATGAACGGCTGAGGGAGCTGGGGTTGTTCAGCCTGGAGAAAAGGAGACTCAGAGGTGACCTTATCACTCTCTACAACTTCCTGAAAGGTGGTTGTAGTGAGGTGGGGGTTGGTCTCTTTTTCCGGGCAACAACTGACAGAACGAGAGGACACAGTCTTAAGTTGCACCAAGGGAAATATAGGTTAGATATTAGGAGAAACTTTTTTACAGAAAGAGTGATAAAATATTGGAATGGTCTGCCTGGGGAGGTGGTAGAGTCACCATCCCTGGACGTGTTTAAAAAGAGATTGGATGTGGCGCTCGGTGCCATGGTTTAGTTTAGTTGAGGTGTTAGGACAGTGGTTGGACTCGATGATCTTGAAGGTCTCTTCCAACCTGGTAATTCTGTGATTCTGTAATATTTTTTTTCAGAGCTCATAATATTCAGGCTGTCCTCCATGGACGACATTTCCTGGCATGGCACAATGCAGGAGTAAGACAAGATACCCGAGCTAGCTGTGAACATTTTGTGAGACAAACACTTCACGTTTAAGGATTTAGGGGTATTTTTCCACCCTTAATTATCCCATAATTCTATGTTCCCACCAGCCCTGATAGATACAAGCATTGATGGATATGAGCTTGGCTGGAGCACTGCACTGCTGAGCCTGTCTGGCTTCCCAGGACAGCATGGTGGGACTTGACTTGGGGTAACACCTGTCTGACACAGATTCTACCTCAGATGGATCCTACCTGGGATTATGCTCTGTTCTCTTGCAACGGATGGAAATTCAGTGTAAGTAAGTGAAACTGCTTACAGCTGCTGAAGTTATCCCATCTGTTTCCATTCCATGAGGCTTGGAAAGGGGAAATAATAATTCTTTTGAAATTATTTATATTCTAGTGATAATCTGGAACATTTAATAAATTATACCTTGAAAAGTTGTGTGAAAACAACATTGGAAAATTCAGGTACCTTCTGTTGAAAAATGACTCTTTTTCAGAAAAATCATTCCTGAAACATTCCTGTCAGCTTGGGTAATAATTTATCTCCTGAAAGACAAAGGCTGTGTTACTATATGGTGAATGTATTTTATATTGCCACAACAATTCCTTGTTTGCTTTCTAAAGTGTTACAAATTTATGTGAGAAGGAAGAGCTTAACTTAAACTGTAACACTACTTCATGGTCAGCATAGCAAAGTCCTTAGTGGGGTTTGCCTCAATAAATAATACCTTTTTCTTAGTGATTATTTTGGTGTATTTCAGTAAAATTTTCTATATACTTTAGAAGGTGCTTTTGATTCATAAATTAATATTTCCTGAAGGGTTATCTTCACTCATTTTTCCCCCTGCGCTGCTAGCATCGGCTCCAGTGATGTATTCATCCTTGGGTGTGAAATAAGAGGTGTATTCAGCCTCTGTGCCATTCTAGTTTTGGCCATTGGATTTGGGCTTTCCAAAATGTGTGTTTCATTTTCTCTACTTCCCAAAGCTCGAGCTCAACCTGCTCTCCGTGTCGGCATGCCAGGCAATGCAGCAGCACCACCCTGTGGGAAATAACGTTTTTCCTCATTTACACGACAGGCAAAATCCAGAGGGTTACGTTTGCACAGAGCATCTCCAGGTGATACTGTGGTCCAGAGCAGTCCTCTAGAGTACAAAGGAGGTGAGGCACAACAAATACACTTTTTGCATTATTATGTCTCACAGTCAGTTTCTTCACCGTGCAGATCGAGCTGCTATGACTCTTCATAAAAATTCAGGCTCACATTTTTTTTTTTCAAAATAATTTATAGCTTATCCTTATTTCTTCAAGGTTCTTTTCCCAGGAGATGTCCTGATGGCAGTGTGGAGGGGAGAATGGATGTGCCACCATGGCTTTGAGAACCTGCACCACCTCTTCCTCAAATTCTTCTCTGCTGCCCTCCACCCTCTATGCCCTCAGTAGAGTTTAGACAGCAATGATGCTGAGCTTAGAAGCCCTCAAGATTAAGAAAGGCAGCGAGGTCATCTAACCTACATTTTTGTCCCCATAGCTGGGCACACCAATGTAGTGTCACCAGTTCCTGACTTTGACCCCACTGTTGTTCCAGCCAGCTTCCAGGAGTGGTCTGTCAGAACTGATCCCAGTCCATCCTGTTGTCCCTCCTCACTGCTCCTTCCCTAGGTAGGGTTGCCTTTGTTTGTAAGAGAGAAGCTGGCAAGTGGCTGGGAAACAAGGGTGGATTTTGCTCCAGTTCTTTCTTAGGAAGAGGGTGTTTGTAATCATGTACGCTTGATTGCTTTTGCCTGTATTAGGAAAGATTCTCTGAAGGAGAGCTAAGAAGGAAGAGGTTTATGGATATTTTGTGATCTGGCATGGTGTTTTACAGTCCTTCATGGCTTGTCATCCTGTCTGTACAGGGGTGCCGTTGTGGGTGCAGGAATGCTCCAGGATGGCTAGAAACTAAAGTGCACATCCTTCCTGATGGGTTCTGTCACCAGTTTGCTTCATGCTACACTAGTGGCTAGGGCTCAGAAGCGTTTTGAAAGTACAGCATTATTTTCCTTGAGTACTATCGTCTATCAAATGAAGGTACACTACTGGGGAATTAGGCCAGGATGTTGCAAAGAATATTGAATTTTAGTTGGATATCTGAAGACAATCACCTTGTCAAGCCATTCTGTCATTTCAGCCCTTTCTTCCATTCACGTAGACTCTGTGAGCACCCTTTGTCCACACGCCCCATTCAGGCTCACATCCTTCTCACCTCTCTCACCTAAGTTGTGGTGCTCACCCAACTCTGCTCTGGCTGTGCTCTGCCCTCCATGCCCAGTTCAGGTCATTTCTTGTGTATGTTTGCTATCCCTGGCTTGTTTCACAAGCATGGCCACAGCCATTTCTTTGGCATCTCAAAGACTGCCTTTCCTTTCTCTCCAGATGTTTGCTGTTCTGGTTCCTGATAGGGTGTTTTGGGTAAACTAGACAGATGCTGTTTTGTGCACAGTTTAGTTCTTTGGCACGACGCCCCTGGAGCCAGCTTTGCTGAGAGCTCAGGGAAAATAAATGGGGATATCTCCTCAGCTTTTCATATCTTACCAAAACTCTATCCTTCTTACTTTTTCAAATGGCTTTTTCTCTTTACTTAATTTACTAACACGAAGGCTGGTCATCAGAGACATACCCACAAGCAACAGTTGATGGATTCAACAGACTTTAGTAGTTCACAGCAATAACACACATTTTGTAAGCTTTCCACTGGACTAGCTAAACAGTGTTTGTTTTTCCTAATTAAACAGCATACAAGGTAGCAAAATAAACAAGACTTCAACAAAAGTTTCTTCTACAAAAGGTATTTTTGAACAACTTTAAAAAGCTTCACAAATTCTATTTGTGTATAAGCATGCCCTTCAAGGGTACAGACAAGATACTGCACTATGATTCCCTTATCTTTTTCTCACTAGAAGGTAATATCTGATTTTCAGCTTAGAAGTTCTGCGTTCTACAGATCATCACTTAAATACAACATTTATACCCATGTTAGCATAGAAGACTAAGTTAGATCAGCTCTAAATATATATTGTATGTATTATATGGTTATCCAAGCATGCTCTCTGTTAGTGAATGAACAAATGAACAATCGTCGTCTGCAGTTTCTACATTATGACTAGAAAGTGATGCCACCTGTGTTTCATCTGGTCATAATGTCTACCTTCAAATGAAAAACAACAAAAAACCAAGTTTTGAGAGTCTGTTGAAATGTCCTTGGTTTGGGGGATTTTTTGGTACATAGGATTTTTGTGAGCTTTAGCTTGAGGTGGAAAGTTGTAGCTCAGCTAACGCATTCTGATATTCTTCATTGTTGGGATCCAAAGCAATGGCTTTCTCATAGCATTCAATTGCTTCTTGTTTCTTACCATTTAGGCTATGAGCGAGTCCAAGTGTACCAAAATCTGTGGCATCTCCTAAACCGCTCTTAATTTTCTGTTTCAACAATGTCTCCACAGCTTCTCTGCACTTTTTTCTTCCATAGGAATCTTTCTCTATTTTCAGACCTTCTGTGTAACACTTAATGGCTTTCAATTCTGACTTCATGTGAAAACGCTGAAAATTGCCATAATTTAAATAGATTGTTTGTTTGTCATCACAGGGTAGATCATTTCTCTGAAGCACTTCCTGAAATATCTTCTCTGCTTCTTCATACCTCTTGCCTAGTGCATATGTGTTTGCTAGGTCACTATGGGCAGAAAAAAACATTGGCTTTTTGTCTGTCACTATTTTAAAATGAAAAATGGCATGCTGGATGAGATTGTCCACTTCCTCTTGAGGTGCGTATCTTGTCTTTTGGAACTGAAGTATCTTGAATTGGTAGCAGAGTCCTAGTTGGTGATGCAGAACGTAAGACTTTGGCGTCAGTGCTAGGGCCTTTTTCAAAATCTCCACTGCCTTGTCCACTTCTCCTTTCCTTCTGTAAAAATTGGCAGCATATCTCAGCAAAACAGGAAGATCAGGAGTTTTCTGCAGTGCTTCTTCAATGTACCTCTCCCCTTCATTACCTTGTTGTAATCGCTGAAGTTTTAATGCAAGTAATGCCATAACGGTAGTGTCCTTTGGATTCAGTTCCACCGCCCGCTTCAGGGCCTTAAGGCATGACCTCCTTTCTTCACCATACTTCTCAGCTACATCTTCCAAGCGATATATTGCTATTGCATAGCCAGCGTTAAAATCTGGGTTATCGGGCTCACTCTTCAGAGCATTTTCAAAGCAATTCTTTGCCCTCTCGAAGTAATTCCTCCCAAAACGTAATGCTGCCCATCCTTGCTCAGCACAGACCTCTGGAAGCTGAATCTTCCCATGGGCAGTGCTTGAAAGCTTTTTGCAGCTGTTTTCCACTTTGCTCACATACGTTTGAGCTTCTTCATATCTCTGCATGTGGTAATAGATCCAGGCATAGTTCCCCCAGGTAACAAGACTTCTCCTGGCAATTTCACCTGGATGATGTTTTTGAATAGCTTCTTCAGCTTTTTGGAGATTTCTCAGGGCTTCCTCATTTGAATTCTTTAGGTGACATACATAGGAGAGTAAATTATAATCTATAATGTTGTATTCTATGAAAAACTTGATATGATCCACTATTGTTTCCTCTAGGGCCTCAAGACCTACATGCTGCTTCAGCAAAGTCCATGTAAAATGACATTCTAACTGGAGCAGGGAAGTCTTCAAGGAATCCTTAGAAATGGTACTAGAAGAAATCAAAGAAAAAGTTGTTTATACCGCATTTGCTTTTTGCTATTCTTGTTTTTAAACCAGGCATGATGTACTTTAAAGGCAGGCAATACCTCACTTGGTGCCCTTAGTCCACAATACTTTAAACAAGCCAAAGCTGTAGGGAGCCCTAGGTCTAAAGTGCTGAATAGTGATCTTAGTAATTCTTGCCAGTGTATGAGGGCACCTCTTACATAGGAACAGATGTTGCTATGGATGTTAAAGTGGAGGGCTGGTCTCTGTAGTAAAGCTGGCACACCCTTGGGCCTCAGGAATATATTTCCTGTGCTAGGAACAATGTGCTGAAGCCTACCCAAAAGACATAATCACATAAGATTCCCTTAAACTGTAGAGAATGTGATTTATTCCCTTTCCTAAACCTTTGTACATGTTATGGTTTGTATCATAAATTTAATTTTGAATTTCCTGCATTTTTAAATCCTTGTATGTTAGATCATAGCACCATCTTACGTCATGGTATACTGACTGTATGGTTAATGTATGCAGGAACTGGCTCCCAGATCTCACCAGCCTCTCCAGTCACTGGCACTTGGATGTACAGCCCGTGAGTGCGGCAACCCCATTCCACTTGCTGGTATAGACCATACACTCGCTCACTAAACTTATGGCTACTCAGATGCTGTCTCTGGACATCCAGTGGCTGGTTAGGGAGCTTCTCTCTCTCCCCAGGTGCCTCACCCCTAGACACACACACTCACACACCCTTAATAACCAGACCCTGTTGACATACAACTGGTCCTTAATACCCCTTTATCCCTGTTGTGGTTTAAGCCCAGCTGGCAACTAAGCATGATGGTGCTGCTCACTCATCTCCCCCTGCCCCCCACTGGTGGAATGGGGAGGAGAAACAAAAGTAAAAATTGTAGGTTAAGACCAGAACTGAATAATTTTTAATAACTGAAATAGAATAAAAGAATAATAAAAGTAAATAATGATGATAAAAGGGAAAAATAAAACTCAAAAGAAAAGAAGTGGTGCACAGTACAATTGCTCACTACCTGCTGCCCGATGCCAGACTCTGTCCCTGCACCCCAATCAGCCCCCTCTCCAGGTAACTCCCCCAGTTTATATACTGGGCACGATGTTCTCTGGTGTGGAATAGCCCTTTGGCCAGTTTGGATCACCTGTCCCAGCCCCGCTCTCTCCAGCTTTTTTGTGCACCTCCTCACTGGCAGAGCATGAGATGCTAAAAATCCTTGACTGGGATAAACACAACTACAACCAGAACAAGAGTGTGTTATCCACATAATTGGCATACTGCACCCAAAACGCTGCACTGCACCAGCTACTGAGAGGAAATTAACTCTATACCAGATGAACTCAGGACAATCCCTCTCCATCTTTCAACAGCTTTTTCTTCCCAGATGGGGCCTGGGAGCCACCAGGGCAGGGTGTTATTTGGGTTTCCCCTGCTGCCATTGCCTTCCCCTGTTCCTGTGTGGGTGCACAGACCAGCCTTTATCACACAATCAAGGGGACACTTTTA
Source organism: Cnemophilus loriae (assembly GCA_013397755.1). Classification (NCBI taxonomy): domain Eukaryota; kingdom Metazoa; phylum Chordata; class Aves; order Passeriformes; family Corvidae; genus Cnemophilus; species Cnemophilus loriae. Next base: position 5,526 of record VZTF01008553.1, on the reverse strand, counting down.
CAACACAGAGATGACGTTTTAGTCCACACCGTGCTCTCCCTTAAAGAAGGAATGACAAACAATTCTGTTACTGAGGCTTCTCAGTCAAATCTTCATTTCTTAGAAAGACTTCCTTGCTGTCCCTCCTGTAAGACCTAGCAGGTCTAACAGCCTGTGGGGCACAGCGTGTGCTGCTGCTCAACTGCACAATCAAGCCTTTTGGGTAAAAAATGGACTGAGCAGAAAGATTGCAAAATTATGAGGAGGCAAATCAAGGAGGAATGTCACAACCACAGGTTTAAGAGACGGATTACGCCTCTTTGGCTGGGCACCAGTCATATCTGCTGCAGCCTGGATTTCATCCCCAAACTGCATGCACAAATTTTTTCTGACTTTCCCTTCTGTTCATAGAGACCAAACCTCATTGGAGAAGCAAGAGCATGACAACATTCAAGAGTATCCTTATTTTGTTTTGATTCTTCTCTAAATATTCTGTAAAATATTTTCTGTTGTTTGGATGCTCAAAGTCCCTCACTGCTTACATTTATGTAAATAATAAGCATTATTTTCCCGTGGCATAGAGAAAAAAGCATCTTTCAGAGGCTGGATTGCTCTCTTACCTCATGGTTTTCCTTCTCTGCTCACTTGTCGTTAGGTAGCCTCAAAGCCAAAGGTGTGCTGCCCACTGTTGTTATGCTTTCCATTTTATATGGTCCAGCCCTCATGTGATCTGTGGTGCAATTTCTGGGAAACAGAAAGTGAAACTGCAGCTTTTCTCTGGTTTTGCCGAAGCAGAGCAGTCAGTCTGCAGCTGAAGAATTGAAACTGTTGAGTAACTAAGCTGCTCTTTTTCAGCCTGGTTCTGTGCCATGCATTACTTTGTGTTGTGGATAATGTGGCAGCAGCTCCTCATGCTTCCAGCGTTTAGTCTGTTCAAAGACAGAGACATCCATTATAAGGAGAATATTTCAGGCTAGTATGGGCTGACCTGGTTATCATGCATAGGCTAGAGAAGGGTCATTTGTCCCTCCTGCCTCTGCTGATGCATCTTTGCACAATTCTGTGCTATGCTGTAGGCTCCTGTTTTATTGGTGTTGTGTCACTAACGTTACACACACACAACACACGCACACACAAACACCTTTATCTCCCCTGCCTGCACTCTTTCATCCTGTTCCTCCACACCATAAGGTTACTGCTGCTGTTCCAGGCCTGTGTTTTTTTGCACTATGCCATTGTCTAAGAGTACTAAATATCCCATCTACAGGAAATGTTTGTTGCTGCTCTCTACATAAACCCACAGCTATCCTTTCGCAACTCAAATCAGATAGAGGCAGTCAGTTTGAGAAACTGCTGTCACAGTTGTGCCAAGCAAAACAAAGCTGCAGGCAGATCAGGACAAGGTCAAACTGAACAGACCTGACAAGCCTTGGTCCTGAGGCCATGCAAAGCTTGTGCACAGCTTACAGCCTGTTGCTGGCAAGAGCAATGCCTGTTACAGGCTACACACACGGCAACAGAGATGGGAATGGTCTGGGGACTAGAGCATCTGTGAACAACTTATTGATGCTTAGTTTAAAAAAATAAAAAATGCAGACCTGGCTCTGTAAAATTGACTTTGGGGGTAACAAAGAGATCCAAGAAATAGAATCTAACATACACAAATGGCACTATATATAGTGAATTCAGATGTAACCTGAAGCTGCAGACCAGGGAAGAAAAAGAAAGGTGTAAAAGTGTGTTAGTAAACTTATAGAAATGACTCAAAGTGGATCTGGTGAGAGGAAGAAGAAATCACAATCATCAACATCACGGCAAAGATGTTAGTACCTGGTAACTGTTCTTTTCCCTTCTTTTCTTCTTCCCTTCTTTTCCCTCCTTTCCCTCTTCCACCCTTACCCTCCTTTAAAAAAACCCAACAAACCAGTCTTACACATTAGAACTTCTGGCCTCTACAAGAATTTGGAGAGCCTTCGTAACACACACCCTGCCCCCCCTGTGTCTCATTTAAGTGTCTGTTTGTGTGCTTGTGTGTGTGTGTGTGTTCGTGTGTGTGTGTGTGTGGAGGGATTGTTGGAGCTGATGTTTCAGAGCTCAAGATCAAGGTTAGTACAGCTACTACTCTAAGCAGCATTCAAGATTCTAGCAACCATGTATTTGATAGGTAATGAAAAGAGCCAGTGGATTGAGAAGGAAAAGGATTAGGGTATCTACATAAATCCATGTATTTTATGGAAAATAAAGGTTGTAGATAGTTACAGAAAAAATATGTGTTTAAAAGGCTACTGCAATGCCAAAACCAAATATGGACACTAATGATTTATTATGCTACTAAGTATCTATGGGTTTCTTGTCTCTGCTTCTGTCCCAGTGTAGTGGTTTTGAGTTCGCCAATCTGATTTAAGTGCAGTAATTTAAATTTGGGCCTATTATTTAGGACATTTCCCTCTGTGAGATAAGGATTAGGAGAAGCAAAGCAGGCTCAAACTTTAAAGAATATAAAGAAAGTTTTATTAACAGAACTAAAAGGAAAAAAAAAGAAGAAAAAAAACCCCAAATAATAAAAATTAGATTAAACCTTCAGAAAACCTCTCCTCCCCCCCAAACTTCTTTCTCAGATATTTCCCCACTGCCAATGCAAAGACACAAAATCTGATGTTTTTCAGTCAGTTTGCCACCTCTAGAATAACCTTTCTTCAGTTCACTTAGGGAGCGGAGTCTCTCTTAGCCATACTATGGAGATTCCCCACAAGAAAACAGTTCTCTCGTGGCTTCAGCATCACAGTGAA
>VZTF01008552.1:50008-71315 GCA_013397755.1 Cnemophilus loriae | reverse complement strand
GGGGGGGGGGGCGTGGGAGAGGCCGGTCCGTCTTTGTGGAGAAGCTGTACAGAGCGTTCCCGGCGCGGCGAGGGCCGAGCCAGCAGCGCCTGGGGCGGTGGGCACAGGGAGCTGGCAGCTGCTCCGTGCCAGCAGGGCTGCGGCCACGCTTGGGACAGCGGCCACGGGTCCCACGCGACGGAGCGCAGCCAGGACGGGGCGGTGCTGCCACTCACGCCCTGGAGGGCGGTCGGCAAAGGCCGGTGTGCGCCGGGCGGGGAGCGAAGGACCCCTCCGGGGTGCTCAGCACCACGGCCGGGGAGGCACTCGGTGCCTCACGTGCCACCGCAATGCTGAGGGATGGTTTAACGCGGGGGAGCGGGCAGGGTCAGCTCCAGCCCACGCAGCAGCAGGGCAGGATGACGTGCAGGGCATTAAAATGGGGAATATCGTGGAGTTCTCCATCGTGATGAGTTTGGCCCGGTCACTCTCAGCGCACAGAACTGAAGGGGCTTTGGGAGGGACAGGGGGTATCAGTGCGGCAGGAGGGTGACACGGAGCAACACGAGATGATGGAGAGTGTCCGTGGACAAGGGACAGTGCTCTGCATGGGGGAAGAGGCCGGCTCACCCCAGGAGCAGACAGCCTGGATCTCAGGGCGTCCCCTCCTCCTCACCCTCCTGCGCCCTTTTGCCAGCCACTGCGGGGGGATCCCACTACCTCAGGCACACCAGGGAGTGTCCCCATGCTAGGGGCACGGGGTTGAAGGGGTGTGGGGAATAGGGTCACCCCTGGCACATGGATGTGAGTCCCATGGCTGCACTGGGGAGCAGGGCAGTCTGTCAGCAGAAAACGGAGTTGGACCCCAACAGTGTCGGAGGTGAGGGGCTTCCAGCCCATGACATGGGACTGGGCCATGGGTCAGAGGGCTTTTGGTGGTCTCATGAGCTTTGGGAGAGGTTATACGCCCTGGGGGAGGAGTCAGGAAGTTAGGGGGCAAGGGAACATCTGGGCAGGGAACATCTGGGGGACACAAGGAAATATCTGGGGGGGCGGTGAGGTGGGGCAGAGCCCCAAGCACCTTGTGTCACCTGAGGGGGTGTGTCTTGCTGTCCTGGGACCTCTCCTGAGCCCCCCAACGGCTGCAGCAGCCTGCGACCCCCCTGAGTCCCCCTGGTCCGGCTGCGCCTAACGGCCACGTCCTGCTGCTGGTGGGGACAGACGGACGCTGCGGTTAATTGCTGATGGACAATGCAATTAACGTCCTACCCAGCCACTGCCATCTGTCCCGGCCAGCCCGGCCTCCCTACCCAGGGCTGCTGACATGCTTGGCTGATCCCAGCACAGTTGAGACCTCACCAGCCCCTGGACATTGCAGGGGTCCTGCAAGGTCCTGACAGCTCTGGCACTCCTGGCACAGTGCCTGGGGCTCCCGGCACTGCTGCGGGATGACCCTTCTGCTTGGGGAGTCCCAGCCTAGGCAGCGCTGTCTTACTGGGCTGGACAGACCCCTTGAGCCACCCTTGCCAGTGGCTGCACTAACGTCTCCAGGTTTGCCAGGGCTTTCCCTTCTGAATGCTGCCCTACCAGCGGTTGCCAGGCCATCACGTCCTGAACCCCCCCAATCCCCTCAGCCTCACAGCCATCCACCCACAACAGCCCCTCACTGCCCAGAGAGGGAGTGCCCACAGCACAGCCCACACCGGGCAGAGGCCATGGCACCGGCAGGCATGGCCCCGGACCAGCAGTGGTAGCGGCACACATGGGAACAGTACCATGGAGGACAGTGTCCCTGCCCAGCCCAGAGCCTCTCTGATGAAGGGACAGGTCTGTCCTCACGCGAGGGATGCTCAGAAGTCCCCACAGCACCAGCAGCATCCACTCCCCAAAACCAGGGGTCCACTGGCCCAGTGCTGCACCCACACTGACCTCCCAGCAGCGTCGGCTGTGCCACCAGCATGGGGCAGCTCTGGGGATGGCCCCGTGGCCCTGCTCTGTGCCTGGCAGCACCACGGGTACACCCAGGCCCAGCCCTCAGGTGCAGCACCTGCACCAGGAGTTGGTCAGACCCCTGGCACCCTGACATACTTCACCACGACCTGCGGCAGCCCATGCAGCCCGTGGCATGAAGCTGCGGGAGGCAATGGGAGCCCACAGCCACGGTGGCAAGGCCGAGGGGTGAACAGACCACGCAGAGCTGCCGGCTGGTTTCAGAGGATTCTCCTTTACTGCCCTTGCAGGGGAGCCCTGGGTCCACACTGCTCCTTTTACAGACACTTCGCGGTATGTACAAGTTTAGTGTTTTGCCGTCAAAAAGAGATGCGTTTGGGTAATCAATGGACCCCCACTGTCCTGATGAGTGATGGTCGGGGTTTGGGGGGCCCCGGGAGGGAGGACTGTCCTGGAGCCGTGCGCAGTGGCACCTCATGCAAAGCCAAACAGGGTAATGAGAGCAATAATGACACCAGAGGCGGAGGGTAACATGACTGGGTTTACAGGTGGCAGATGAGAGCAGGTGGGAAGGAGGAGATGTTTTGGAGATCCGCAGTGAGCCCAACACCACACCGGGAGGCCATCCCTGGGGAGGAGGGAGTGTGTGGGGTGAGTGGGGACCAGGTGACCCTGTGGGTGCTTCTTGGGCCATTGTCTGCTCGGGCACTGTGGCCCCAGTCTCTGGCCGGGGACTCTGGCTAGTGCAAAGGGTGAGGGAGAACGTCCCTGTGTCCTCAGGTGCGGTCCCACTGGCCTCAGGGCAGGGGACGGGCTCCATGGCGGCGATGAGGGGAGGTGGTATGGACATCCAGCCACGCTACAACAAAGCGAACAGAAAAGATGGGATGAGACAGGGAGAACAATCCATGAAATGAAGCCACCAAGCCCGGCTGCCAGTGCTGCGCACCTGCTGTGGGACCAGGACAAACCGGGGAGGTCGGCGTTACCTGTGCTGGTGAGCACGGCCGAGCAGCTGCCGCCTCCGGGGCTCCCCTTGAGCCCATCCACGACCTGCTGATGTCAGAGACCCAGCTCAGGAGCTCACCCAGTGGCACTGGGAGGTCTTTGTTGGGACTGGAAAAAGACGTCTGCCAGAGAGAGAGCGTGTTAGTGCCATCATGGGGGGGAGCCAGGGAGCCAGGGGGACGGAATTACCGCGAAGAAGGAAAAGGAGGCTGGTTTTACAGAAATTTGCCTATTTCTAACAAGAGTGTGTGCCAGGCTGCTACAGCATCCCATGGCCCACCCTGTGCTGCAGGGGTCCCGTGGCGCCCGTACCCTTTGTGAGGGTCAGGAAAGCCCCCGTGGCCGGGGGGTTCTGGGTGCAGGAGCTGCGCCAGGCTGGGGCACGGGCTCTGGCAGACACCTGCCAACAGGTCATGGAGCCACATGAGTGTGAGGAAATCAACCTCGAGCAGAAGCACTTCCCAGATACACGGAGAGACAGACAGACAGACCGGCCGACCGCGGCGGGCGTGTCCCTGAGGACGGGTGAGCGGGTGGGCTGGCGGAGGCAGGCACACAGCGAAGCCCCTCGGCAGGTGAAGCGGCGAGCGGAGGCAGGTTCCCCCGCATGGCGCGGAAGCACCGGGCAGCGCCAGCGCGGCACTTACGGTCGAGGCACCAGCTCCACGGCGTGATGGTGGGGACGTGCCGGGAGGCCAAGGCAGGGAGATGGGACAGCTCGGGGGCTGGGGTGCAGAGCCCCCTCCTTGCTGCACTGAGGGCGCGTGGAAGGGGTCCAGGCAGCAGCTTCAGGGCTGGCACGGTGTGTCTGGCTGTCCAGTGCCGAGGAGCCCGCGATGTCCTCCTCCGGCACATCAGCTGCAGTGGGGTGCACCACGGGGCCAAGGTAGTCTCCTCCGTTAGGGTGCAGGGGCTGAAGCCGGCAGGTTAATTACAAAAGAGTGCTAAGTGGTTAGATCCAAACAGGGAACTGTTTTCCTGGTGTCCGGCTCGGCCGCGCCGTGTGCGAGCAGCGGCAGGATTGGCGCAGCCAGGAGCAGGAATGGTGTCCGGCTCCTGGGGCCCAGGGCGGGGAGGGTAGTGTGTGTTATCTCCTGTCTCTTAATATACAAACACTGTCAGCACATTCGCATATATTAATTTATTAGTCTTGTCTTTTTGGTTAAACTTGAGGCACTGCTTTGGGAGAAGAGTGGAGGTTCGAAATTAAAAAAAATACTAGTGATTAGCCAGCAGCGTTGTCACATGCGGAGCGGGTGAGGCAGCGCCTCGGGGGGCTGGCAGGTCTCAGGCCACGCGGAGCAGGGGCCCACGCACCCCGGGACACTCCCTGCTCGCCTCCGACCCGCAGCTTCTGTATGCGGCCAGGGCGAGGGCAAGGGCAGCCACTTCCACGGTGCCCTGGGTACCCCCTGTGTATCTGCGCCCGAAACTCGAGGAGGAGTAGGAGGAGGAAGAGAAGGTCATGGAGAAGCCGGAGCCAGTGGCGTCGAAACTGCCACGCCGGGAGCCTGAGCGGGAGCCAGTGCGAGAGCCCGAGCGCGATCCGGAGGTGGAGCCAGCGCTGCTGACATTGTAGGGACTGTAGTAGCCCTTGCTGGATTGGGAGGAGGCCTCCAGCAGCCGCAGGCCAGTCCCGTCCTCAATCATGCTCCGGTCCATGGCATCCTTGTAGGAGATCTTGAGCTTGGTCTTGGGGCAGGTGAGGTACTTGGAATAGGTGTTGACATCCCGCAGCTTCTGGGCAGTCCGCGCGTCAATGGTGCCCTTCTGCAGCGCCTCATCCAGGGAGACACGGCCTGGGGCATCAGGCTCGATCAGGCCCCCCGTCAAGTACTGCACCTCCAGGAACCGCTGCCCGGCCTCGTAGTACAGCCAGCCCTTCTTCAGTGCCTGCGCCGCCGACATCTTTGTCTTGGTCCGCGGGTCCTCGAAGCCGTAGAAGGCCTTCTGCGCCAGGTTGATGCGGTCCACCATGATCTTGTCAACGAGGCCCTTGGTGACCGCATCAGCAACGGTGCACTTGTCGCCAGTGTTGGGGTCGATGATGCCCCCGGTGCAGGCCTGGGCTTCCAGCAGCCGCTGCCCTGTGATGTTGTCCACCAGGTTGCGGCGCATCGCCTCCGTGATGGACACCTTCTCCAGAGTGTCGGTGTCCAGGATGCCTGCCACTGGCCCAGTCTCCTCGGTTGGGTCAGTCCACATGGAGATCTGGGTCCGTGTCAGGGCTGGGCTGACAGTGTAGGAGGAGGAGGATCCAACCGAGGATGACCGCGACCGGAAGCCGCCCATGTTGCCAGAGAGCATGTCAGCAAACTCGGTGATGGAGAGGGTGCCCGAGCGGTACTGGTCTAGGGCTGATTGGTCGATCAGACCCTTGCCAATGGCATCATCGATGTCATACTGGCGCCCCGAGCGCCTGTCGATGATCATTGACTTCACCACGCCATCGGAGGAGGAGGTGGTGATCTCCTCCCACTCACACTCCTGCTCTGACAGCTCCAGGTAAGTCTGATGGTCAATGAGGCCCTTGCGATAGGCTTCATACACAGACATCTCCTTGCCTGTCTCTGGGTCAACGATCACCACCCGGCGCTTGCGGACGGAGGATTTGGAGGAGGTCTTCCTCTCCCGCTTTTTCTCCTTCAGAGGCAGGAGGCGGAGGCCAGTCTCTGGGTCTGTGATGCACCGCTCCATGAGCTGCAGGTAGGTGAGGTTCTCCTCTGTGTTGGGGTCAAAGAAGCCCTTGGTGTCGTCACTGGGGTCCAGCAGGATCTCGTTCATCTCCTCGTCAAAGAGGCCCCTCTTGTAGGCCACCTCCACGGGCAGGCGGTGGCTCTCCTCAGGGTCAATGATGCCTCCTGTGGCAATCTGCGCCTCCAGCAAGCGGATCCCGTGGTCCTTCAGGATCAGACCTTTCTTCATGGCCTGGAAGAGAGAGATGAGCTTTCCGGTGTAGGGGTCCCGGTAGCCGGTGACGGCTCTCTCGGCAGCGAGCAGCTTGTCCTTGAACTCAGGGCCCACAATGCCCATGCGCACAGCTTCCTCCACTGTCAGCTTGAGGCCCTTGATGGGGTCGATCACATAGCCCGTGGCCGCCTGGGCCTCCAGGAGCTCGAAGGCAGTGCCGGGCCGGATGATCCCCTTCTTCATGGCCTGGTAGACAGACAGACGTTCCTTTGTGGAGTCCACAAAGACGCCAGCAATGCAGCTGGTGCCCTCCAGGAACTTCTTCAGGTTCTGAGAGACCTCCTCGACAGAGGTGAGACCCTCCTGGAGGCGCTGGGCTGTGGCTTCGTCCATCACCTGTGAACGGACCAGCTCCTCCACAGTGATCTGCTTCCGCAGTCCTCGGAAGGTGAGCTTCCGTGTGTCGCAGAGCGGGAGCAGGAGGAGCCTGGAGTTCTCGTCCTTCCGGCACCGCTTCAGCAGCTGTGTATAGCTGAGCTTCTCATCTGTGGAGGGGTCCACGTAGCTGCGCACCTCGCTGGGCTCCGACAGCATGTCGTATGTCTCCTTGTTGATGAAACCCCGCTGGTAGGCCACCTCCAGCGGCAGGTGGAAGCCCAAGTGTGGGTCAATGATGCCACCAGTGGCGATCTGGGCATCCAGGAGCTTGAGGGCTTCTTCGCTGGGAATGAGATCCTTCTTCATGGCCTGGAAGAGGGAAATCTTCTGTTCACTGTATGGGTCTCTGTAGCCGGTCACAGCCCTCTCTGCGGACAGGAGCCGGTCGTGGATCTCTGGCCCCACCACACCCTTCCTGACTGCCTCATCAACAGTCAGCATTTCATTCTTTGTGGGGTCGATCATGAAGCCGGTGGCTGCCTGGGCCTCCAGGAGGGAGCGGGCCACTTCAGAGTTGATCAGCCCCTTCTTCAGCGCCTGGTAGACACTGAGTGTCTGCTTGGAGGAGGGGATGTAGATGCCAGCCACGCAGCCTGACCCATAAAGGTACTTCCAGATAGTCTCCATGTCCAGGAGCTCCCGGAAGGTTTTGGAGCCCTGCTTCAGCAGGTTATAGATGTCCTGTGAGATAATCTTGGCCTCGTAGAGGTCCTCGGCTGTGATGCGGCGCCGGATGTAGTCATAGGATGTGAGATTCTGCTGCCGGATGATCTCAGTCTTCTCAATGATCTCGATGATAATGATGATCATGCGCTCCTTGGACACACGGCCCGACTGGAACTCCTCCATGAGATATTTACGCTGCTCCTCGGGCAGCAGGTCCGAGTGCATGATCTCCCACAGCGACATGGAGGAGCCTGCCCGGCTGCCCACAGGGATGTCCACCTGTGTCTCCTCGAACACCTTCCGTGTCTCTGCTTCTGTGTACATGTGGGTGGTTTCCACCACTTTCGGCTTCTCAGGCTCCCGCAGAGGCAGCAGGTATAGGCCAGTCTCAGGATCCTCGATGCACCTCTCCTTCAGCTGCACATAGGTGAGGTTCTCCTCTGTGTTGGGGTCGAAGAAGCCCTTGGTGTCATCAGTGGGGTCGGAGAGGGTTCTGTTCATCTCCTCATCGAGGTAGCCACGTTTGTAGGCCACTTGCACAGGCAGGCGGTGGCTGTGCACGGGGTCGATGATGCCGCCGGTGGCGATCTGGGCCTCGAGCAGACGGATGCCGTGCTCCTTGACAATAAGCCCTTTCTTCATGGCCTGGAACAGGGAGATGGTATCGCCCGAGTAAGGATCCTTGTACCCCGTGACAGCCTTCTCGGCCGACAGCAGCTTCTCGTGCAGCTCAGGCCCAACAATGCCAGCCTTCACCGCTTCGTTGACGTACAGTTTACGGTTCTTCACAGGGTCGATCAAGAACCCAGTGGCTGCCTGGGCCTCCAGGAGGACCAGGGCAGTGCTGGGCCTCAGCAGGTTCCTCTTCATGGCCTCATAGATGTTCAGCTTCTCCTTGGTGGCCTCCACATAGACACCGGCAATGCAGTCACTGCCATGCAGGAACCTTCTCACTGCATCTGTCTCAGAGAGGTCCTTCACCGATTTCTTGCCTTCCTTCAGCTGCTCGTACTGGGTTTTGCTGATGATGCAGGACTCCAGCAGGTCACTGGCTGGCACTGGTGCCCGCAGACCACTGAATGTCAGTTTCTCCTGCTTCTTGGTCTCTGCCTCCTCAATGATGGTGATCACGATCTTGATGATCTTCTCGATTGTCACTTTGCCTGTCTTGTACTGTCGGAGCAGCTCCCGCCTGTGCTCCTCCGTAAAGTATTCAGAGTGGATCAGTTCCCAGATGGTCATCGTCTGGCCCTTCATGCTGCCCACTGGGACCTCTATGGTTGCTTTGTCAAAACACTCCTTGGCCTGGCTGTCGGTGTAGACCTCCTCCTGCTGTGACTGGATTGCCTTGTCGGACAGGGGCAGCAGGCATAGGCCAGTCTGCTTGTCGCGATGGCAACTCTTCTGCAGCTGGGCATAGGTGAGGTGTTCCTGGGTGTTGGGACAGTAGAAAGCCTTGGCATCCTCTTGGAGCTCAGCCAGAGCCTTGTTTATCTCTGGGTTGAAGTAGCCGCGCTTGTAGGCGACCTCAAGCGGGAGCCGGTGACTGTTGACGGGATCGATGATGCCACCAGTGGCAAGCTGGACGTCCAGCAGCCGGAGCCCAGTGTCACTGGGGATGAGGCCCTTCTGGAGTGCTTGGTAGAGGGAAACCGTCTGACCTGTGTAGGGATCCTTGTAGCCAGTCACTGCCTTCTCTGCCGACAGCAGCTTCTCATGGAACTCTGGCCCCACCACCTCGGCCTTCACTGCCTCATCCACAGAGAAGAGCTTGTTACCCACAGGGTCAATGATGTAGCCAGTGGCAGCTTGTGCCTCCAGCAGGGACAAGGCAACCTCTGGCTTCAGCAGGTTTCTCTTCAGGGCCTCATAGAAGGTGAGCTTCTGGCCTGTGGACTCCACCAGGACACCAGCGATGGCATCCGTGCCCTTCAGGTACTGCCGTACAGAGTCCATCTCTGCCACATCCTTTACGGACTTCTTGCCCTGGTGCAGCTGGTTATAGAGGTCCTTGTTGATGATCTTGCTCTCCAGCAGCTCGGCAGCGGGCACGGGGCCCCGCAGGCCCTCAAAGCACATCTGGCTCTTTTTCTCGCTTTCCTCCACAACTGTGATGACGATCTTGATGATCTTCTCCACTGTGATCTTGCCAGTCCTGTACTGCTGGATCAAGTCCCGCCTTTGGTCCTCAGTGAAGTATTCAGAGTTGATGAGCTCCCAGATGGTCATTGTCTTCCCTTGGAACTTGCCAAACGGTGCCGTCACTGTGGCCTTCTTGAAGACATCCTTTGCTTCCTTGTCAGTGTAGACCAGCTCTCTAGCCTTGGCTGCTTGGTCAGTGAGTGGCAGGAGACACAGCCCTGTGTCTGGGTCAGTCACGCACCGCTCCATGAGCTGCAGGTAGGTGAGGTTCTCCTGAGTGTTGGGGTCGAAGAAGCCCTTGGTGTCATCAGTGGGGTCAGACAGGACCTGATTCATCTCCTCATCAAAGTAGCCACGCTTGTAGGCGGCTTCCACAGGCAGACGGTGGCTGTTGACAGGATCAATGATGCCGCCGGTGGCGATCTGGGCCTCAAGCAGGCGGATGCCGTGATCCTTGACGATAAGATCCTTCTGCATGGCCTGGAAGAGGGAGATCTTGTCACCTGTGTACGGATCCTTGTAGCCGGTGACTGCCCGCTCGGCTGACAGCATCTTGTTGTGCAGCTCTGGCCCGATCACTCCCTCTCGCACCGCCTCGTTCACCGAGAGCCTTGCATTCCGCACAGGGTCAACGATGAAGCCAGAGGCAGCCTGTGCCTCCAGGAGCACCAGTGCTGTGCCTGGGCTGAGCAGCTTCTTCTTCATGGCTTCGTAGATGCTCATCTTCTGGTTGGAGGGTTTGATCAGCAATCCAGCAATGCTGCTCTTGCCCTGCAGGTACTTCTTGACATCCTCCCTCTCAGAGAGCTCGCCCACACTCACAACACCCTTCACCAACTTGTCTAAGCTCTCCCTGCTCAGAATGCCGGCATCAGCCAGCTTCTCTGCTGACACCTTCTGCCGGATGCCGTCAAAGGCGAACTCCGGCTCCCCATTCTGGGCTAAGCCATCCATTGCATCCCGGCCATTGGGCACAGCCTTGATGTCCAGCAGCTGTGTAGTCGTAACTGCCTCCCCAGGCAGGTCATCTGTCTGGATCATGATCTCCCGTCTCTGGGCCAGGGCAGCCTTGTACTCCTCCTGCATCTGCTCGAGCCTCTCCCTCAGCTTCTTGTTCTCTTCTTCCAGAAGTTTCTCCTGCTGCTGTCGCTGCCTCTCCAGCTGCTGTAGCTCTTCCTGCTTGTGCCGGACATTTTCCTCAGCTTCCTTCTGATGCTTCTTGGCTTCATCTAACATAGCTTTCAACTGCTGCTTCTCCTGCTCCATCTCCTGCTGCTGCCGCTCCTGCTCTGCCTTCAGGTTCTGGGCTTTGTTCACCTCATCCTTAAAGAGCTTCTCCAGCTTCGATTTCTCCTCCTCAATGAGCTTCTCCTTCTGCAGCAGGGCATCTTTCTCTGTCACGAAGCTCTGCTGGAGGAGCTGTGTCTCCTGACGGAGCTGAGCCTGCTGGGCCACCTGCATCTGGGGTGGGAGAGAGAACAGTGTGGTCAGACACCCAGGAGGGCAGTGGTGGACTGGGGGTGGGCTGAGGCAGGCGGACGGGCAGCAGGAGTGGCACAGAGGCACAGAGTCACTCACACACTCCCTACATCAGGTAAGAGTTAAGGAGCAGAGCTGGGATTAGGGAGCCACGCACAACATGGGGCAGGATGAGCAGGGGAGGACACAAGGGAACCCCCGGCACTAAGGCTAGGAGCTGGGCACAGAGAGGAACACGGCAGGACATGCCACGGGGTGGAAGAGCTGGCCCAGGTGGTGGGGATCCCCCCTCCATGGCTCCAGGGGTTCGGCATCCTGCTCCGACACTGCCTGAGGCGTTTGCTTCACTGCCCCAACTCTACGCACGCCCCTGACCTACATGGGGGGTCCTGCCCCACCATCCCCAGTGATAGTCCTTGGGGACCTGCCCAGGGATGGTGTGGGCTGGCTGGGGAGAGGGACGGCCTCCCTGCGTACCACCACCACTAAGGGGGACCCACAGCCCAGTACCTCCTCTGCCTTCTGCTGCAGCAGCGCCGCCTCCTGCTTCAGCTTCTCCTTCTCCTTCTCCAGGTCAGCGATGGCCTTCCGCAGCTTTTCTGCGTCCTCATCGCTCTGGTGCCGCTGGATCTCCAGGGTGTGCACCATCGTCATCTTCTCCTGTGTGGCCAGCTCAGTCTCGTGCAGCCTCTCACTGATCTCCTCCGCCTGCTTCTTGAACCGCTTGGCTTCTTCCTCAGCCTTGGCCTGGGCCATGCTCATCTCCGCCACTTGCAGCTTGAGGCGCTCGGCCTCAGCGGTGATGTCCAGTTGCCGACGGCGCTCGGCCTCCAGCGTCTTCTGGAAGCCCTCGGTCTCCTCAGCCAGGCGCTGCTGCATCTGCTCCTTGTCCTCCTGCAGCTTCTTGGCATGTTCCTGCGCCAGATCCTTCTGCTTCTGCAGCATCTCAGCCTCGGCCCGCAGCCGCGTGGCCTCCTGCACCGCCTGCATCTTCTCCTTCAGCATCTTCTCTGCCAGTGTCCGCTGCTGCGCCAGGTCGTCCTCAGCCAGCTGCCGCAGGCGGGCAGCCTCCTGTGCCTCCACGCTCAGCCGGGCTACCTCCTCTGCCACCTGCTTCATTTTCTCTGCCTCCTCCGCCAGGAACTTCTGCGTGTTGTCCTTGTCCTTGAGAATCAGCGCCTTGTTCTCCTCCTCGATGCGGCTCTTCAGCTTGGCTAGCTCCTCCATCTGCACCCGGACCTTCAAGAGCTCCTCCTCCACCTGCGCCTTCTGCCGGACGGCATCTGTCACCTCCTCCTTCAGCCGCTGCAGCTCCTCATCCAGGATGCCCTTCTGGTGGTCTGTCTCATCCAGCTGCAACTTCACCTTGGTCAGCTCCTGCTCCACCTGCGCCTTCTGCCGCAGTGTCTGCTCGGCAAACTTCTTGTGCTTCTCCATCTCAGCATCAGCCAGCTGCTTCTGCCGCAGGGCTGCCTGCTCTGCCTGTGCCCGTTTTGCCGCCTCCAGCTCAGCCTCCTTCCGCAGCTTCTCTGCGTCCGCCTGTGCCTGTGCCTTGGCCTGCGCCTCCTCCTCTGCCCGTTGCTTCAGCCGCTCGGCCTCCTCCACGCGCTGCTGGGACAAGCTGGCGTCCTGCTCGGCCTTGCCACGGGCAAACTCGGCCTCCTCAGCTGCCCGCCGGGCCCGCTCGGCCTCCTCACGCAGCCGGTCCAGGAGGCTCTGCTCCTGCTGGCGCGTCTGCAGCAGCTCCTGCTCCTTCTGCTGCACGGCAGCCAGGTGCGCCTTCTCCTCCGCTGCGATCCGCTTCTGCGCCGCCTCCCGTGCCAGCTGGATCTGCCGCTCTGACTCCTTCTCTGCCAGCTCCTTCTGCCGCCGCGCCTCCTCCACCATGGCCCGCAGCCGCTCCACCTCTTCCAGGGCCAGCCGCCGCTGCCGTCCAGCCTCCTCCTCGGCTGCCAGGATGGCCTGCACCTTCTCTTCGGCCTCGCGCCGCCGGCCCTCCTCCTCCAGCGCAAGTGCCCGCTGCCGCTCAGCCTCCCGCTCTGCCTGTTCCCGGCTGCGCTGCACCTCCTCTGCCTCCCCACGGATGCGGTTCAGCTCCCGCTCCAGCTCGCTCTTGCCGGCCGACGCCCTCTCAAAGCTGGCCTTGAGGGCACGGATCTCCTCTTCCACCTGTCGCCGCTGCCGCAGTGTATCCTCCACAAGCCCCTTCTGCCGCTCCAGCTCGCTCTCTGAGGAGCGCTTCAGCAGGGCAATCTTCTCCTCAATGTCCTGCTTGTGCTGGGCCGCCTGCTCCTCCAGCAGCTTGCGCTGGTAGGCCTCATCCTCCGCCAGCCGCCGCAGCCGCTCGTTCTCCGCCTCCTTCTCCTTCAGCGTGATCTCCGCCTCTGCCTTCAGCCGTGAGGCCTCGTTGATGGCCGCCAGCTTCTCCTTCAGGATGCGCTCGGCCTCGGCCCTTTGCCGGCTGGCCTCATCCTCTGCCAGCTGCCGCTGCCGCTTGGCCTCCTCGGAGAGGGCGCGCAGGCGGGCGGCCTCCTCGGCCAGCTCCCGCAGCTTGTTGGCCTCTGCCTCCAGCCGCTGCTTGGACTTCTCGCTGCTGGAGCGTGACTCCTCCTCTGTCTTGGCCTTGCTCTCCAGCAGGATCTCCATCTCTGCCCGCAGCTTGGCCAGCTCCTCCTCCAGCTCTTTCCTCCGCTGGATGGCCTCATTTACCTCCCCCTTCAACCGGGAGAGCTCTTCCTCCAGGAGCAGGCGCTGCTGCTCCCCATTCTCCATCTCTGCCTTCAGCCGGATCAGCTCCTGCTCCGCTGCCAGCTTCTGCTGGGCTGTGCCCTCTGCCAGCTCCCGCTGCTTTTCCAGCTCTTCCTCTGCCAGCTCCTTCTGCCGCAGGGCCACCTCCTCTGCCTTGGCACGCTTGCGAGCCTCGCGCTCTGCATCCTCCTTCTGCTTCTCGGCCTCCTCCTGCGCCAGTGACTTCTTGTGGGCCACCTCTTCGGCCTGCAACCGCAGGCGCAGCGCCTCGTTGGCCTTCTGCCGCCAGCGCTCCAGCTCCTTCTCAGCCTCCTCCCGCGAGTGCTCGGCCTCCAGCTGCTGCCTCTTCAGCCGCTCAGCCTCCTCCTGCAGCTGGGCCACCACATCATGCTCCTGCTGCAGTGACAGCTCTAGCTGCGCCGTCTTCTCGGCAAAAGACAGCCTCTTGCTCTGCAGCTCGGCCTCGGCGCTGCGCTGGGCCACCTCCTGGGCCACCTGGATCTGCCGGTCCTTCTCGGCCTCTGCCTGCCGCATGCGTCGCTCAGCCTCCTCCGCCTGCAGCCGCAGCTGCTCCAGGTCCGCCACTGCCTTCTGCTTCTCCCGCGCTGCTTCGCGCTCAGCCTGCACCTTGCGCTTCAGCTCCTCCTCCGCCTCCCGCTTCTTCTGGCTCTCCTCCTTCACCTGCCGGCGCAGGCGCTCGGCCTCCTCCTGTGCCTGCCGCTTCTGCCGCTCAGCATCTTCGGCACGTGCCCGCAGCTCCTGCAGCTCCATCTCTGCACCCTCCCGCTGCTTCTCGGTGCTCTCCAGCTGCAGGCGGATGAGGCGGATCTCCTCCTCCACTTTCTTGCGGTTGTATTCAGCCTCCTCGATCAGCTTCACCTTGGACTTGATCTGGTGGTCCGAGTTCTGCCGCAGCTGCATCAGCTCCTGCTGGATGTTCTGCTTCTGCTGCTCGGCATCCACGGCCACCACCTCCCGCCGGGTGACCTCCTCCTGCATGCGGAGCTGCAGCTCCCGCGCCTCCGCCTCCGCCTGTGCCTTGGCTTTGGCGTGGGCCTCGGCCAGCTGCCGCTGCTTCTCCAGCTGTGCCTCCACCTCCGCCAGCCGCTTCCTCTCCTCCTCTTTCAGCTTCTCGGCGGCTTTCTGGAGGGGAAAGAAGGTGCAGGGGACAGAGAGGGGAGAGAGAGACAAATCACAAGGGATGCGATCGCGCCGTGGAATCGATGCTGGCCCAGCCACACACTGCCGAGACAGCAGAGGGGTGGCAGATGCGCATGGAATGGCTTCGGCCCTTGGGCCACCGCACGAGCCGGTGACACCAGCTTCCAGAAGATGTATGGCAGGACAGGGGACACACAGCAGCACAGGCAGACAGGCAACAGGAGCCAGACAGCAGCGCTTGAGGCCACATTCCAGAGAGAAGAGACAGAGAGCGAGCGGAGCCCAAGCGATGAAGACGATGTGAGCAGCGTGCACATCACCACTGTGGCTCCCCCTGCGAGGGGGCTGGCACAGACAGCCCCTGCCGTGGGGAAAGGAGAGAGACCAGCCGGAGCACTGCACCGGGAGCAGAATAGAGACGAGCGGTGCGAGGGCGGTGCCAGCAGAGCCTTCCCTGCCGGGAAAGCCTCAACAGGAAAGAGCAGTTCAGCTGGTTCGAACCCCGCCCAGCCCTCTCCAGGCAACTGGGAGCAGGGTCTGCCAAAGGGCCGATGCAGCTGGTGCCTAGCTCGGGGCTGTGCCACAGCACGCGCACCACATGCACTGTGAGCGAGGCAGCCGCACGCTCCGCAGGGCCCGGGCACAGGCAGCGCATGCAGGGGAGCCAGACCCCACACCAGACCCCTGGTCCCGGAGCAGCACAGAGGTAGAGGAGGGCGAGGAGGAGAGGGTGAGCTGTGGGGGAGGTGGAGAGTGCCGCAGGGAGAAGGCATGCGCAGAGTGAGTACCTGGTGCATGGCTGCCAGAGTCATCCTGGTTTTTTACCCTCCATTAGATCCCCACCAACACAAATATTCCCCAAGAAAAAGCACTGGCAAAGCGGCTCCAAGGGCAGAAACCAAGAGTTAGAGAGGTTACCCCGCGCCAGACCCCGCGGGCCAGCGCCCAGCACAGCAGCATGCGCAGGCAGGTGCTGACTGCACTACGTGTATCTGGGAAGTGCCTCCTACCACCAGTCACACCAGAGCACCCGGTGCCCAGAGCCAGCTTGGCTCAGACACCCACTGTATCCACAGCCAGCAGCCTTGCTCCCAGGAGCCCAGCAGGGAGCAGGAGCTAGTGGCCGTGGGCCAGTATTAGTGATAGGGCTGGAGTCATGGCCATGGGCCAGTATAAGTCATGGGTCTGGAGCCACAGCCATGGGCCAGTGTTAGTGATGGGGCTGGAGTCATGGCCATAGGCCAGTATAAGTCATGGGTCTGGAGTCACAGCCATGGGCCAGTGTTAGTGATGGGGCCAGAGTCACGGCCATGGGCTAGCGTTAGTGGTGGGGCCAGAGTTTTGGCTGTGAGCCACCATCAGTGATAGGGCCAGAGTCATGGCCGTGGGCTGCCGTTAGTGATGGGGCCAGGGACCCCATGAACCGCGTTCCTTTCGGTTATATAGCCAGCCATGCCGCCCTGCACCACTCCCTACCTCCTCCTCCTCCAGCCGCCGCAGTGTCTCAGTGATGAACTTGATGTACTGGGTGGTGAGCGTGGTCAGCTCGCTGTACTGTGTCCGCAGGTCCACATACTGCAAAGATAGTGGGTCAGCAGGAGAGGGGAGCTTGCCTGCGGCCCGCTGGTGCCCCAGCAATGATGGGGCTGTGTGAAGGCAAGACCACGCGCCACACCCCCAAGTCCATCCCTTCAGTGAGCAGCCACGCCCCAGGAGCTGCAGGACATCCCAGACCAGTGGCAGTGAGACCCCCCCTCACCTCTTGGATGATGCTGTCAGATGCTGACTGCACTTTGGGCTTCTTGGCCGGCGATGCCACCGGCTCCACCTGTGCCTTGAAGCTCACCAGCTGCAGCTCATAGTCCTGATGAGGAGAGAGTGATCAAAGCTCTGCTATGCCCAGCGAGCCCCCCGGCCACAGTGCCGTAACCCCACCCCCGTGCAGGACACTGTGCTGCCTCCCCAGCCCCCCACGAGCCCCGGCCCCCCGGGCAATGAGCACACCTTGATGGCGTCGATGTACTGCTTGGCATAGCGCTGGCACTCCTCCACTTTCTCCTTGTGCTGCTCACACTCCTCCAGCAGTTTCTGGGGAGACACGTGGGGGTGAGCCCAGGCACCCCGTGGCCACCCGAGGGCACACCTGCCCCCACCACGGCCAGGGATGGCCAAGAGCACCACTTGCCCTGCCATGGCTGGGAATGGCCAGGAGCACCCCTCAGCCTGCTGTACCCAAAAATGGTCAGGAGCACCCCCCATCCCACTGGGGATGGCTGAGAGCACCCACCACGTGCCATGGCCAGGGACAGTCCCCATCTTGCTGCAGCCACCCAAGAGCAACACTCAACCTTCCATGACTGGAGATGGCTGGGCACTCCCCTCACTTTGCCACAGACAGAGATGGGCAACGGCACCTTGCACTCTGCTGGGGATGGCCAGGTGAATCCCTTGCCACTCCACGGCCAGGGATAGCTGAGAGCACCCCTTGTCCCGCTGGGGAACGCCCAGGAGCACCCCTTGCCCCACTGGGGATGGCCAGGCACACCCCTCACCCTGCTGGGGATGGCTGAGAGCACCCTTCACCCCACGGCGAGCGCTACCTTCTCCAGCAGCAGCTGCTCGCGCACAGCCTGGCTGTCGGTGATGGGCACGGCCTGGATGGCCTCCTGGCGCTGCCGGGCATCGTGGATCCACTGGCGCAGCGCGTCACAGCTCTGCCGGTAGTAGCGCAGCTGGCGGCCCAGCTGGTCCAGCTCGCGCTGGCGCAGGTCAGCCTGGCCCAGCACGGCCTGCCAGCGCTCCAGCAGCTGCTGCACCCGCTCCCGGTACCGCTCCAGGTCCACGTCCCGCTCGCTGTGGCCGCGGACCATCCGCTCGTTGACGTCCTTGGCCTTGCTGAGGTCGGTCTCCAGCGTGCTGAAGAAGGGCTGGTGCCCCTCGGCCTGTGCCCTCAGCCGCTGCGGCAGATGGGCACTGGTCAGGGCCGGTCACGGTGTCCCTGGCCACCCCCTGGCTCCCCTTGGCACCCCCAGAGCCCCTGGTACCTTCAGCTCAGCCTTGCTGGCCTCCAGCTCAGCCAGGTCAGCCGGCACTGCCTGCACGTCCTTCAGCTGCTCCTCATACTTGCGGAGCAGCTCCTCGGCCCCCTGCGTGCTCCGGATCACCAGCCCGATGGTCTTCAGCCTGCGGCAGAGGGACAGGATCAGCCAGGAGCGGGAGTGGGATGCGAGCGGGACAGGAGCAGGACGGATTAGCTGAGGTCAGAGTGGGAGTGGGACAGCTCAGCCAGAGTAGCAGCACAAAGCCAGGAGGGAAGGAAAAGGGAAAAAGGAAAAAAAAGGGAAAAGAGTAAAAAAAGGAAGAAGAGAAAAGGGAAGGAAGAGAAAGGGAAAGGCACTGGCTCTCCCCAGACTCCCCAAGGCCTTCCAACTGCACAGGCTCGTTCCCAGCCCAGGGGCCGAGGAGCCAGTGAATGACGGTGCTGGGGCTCACTCACTTCTCCAGGTAGATGCTGGAGAGGCTGTACACCTGCTCCATCTTCCGCAAGGTGACCTCCAGCTCAGTGCGCAGGACAGGGGCTGAGCCCGCCTGCTCCGGCTGTGCCAGCACCTGCTCCGTCTTCTCGCTGACCTTGGCCAGGTTCTTCTGGATGCCCTCCAGCTCCAGGTGTGTTTGCTGCAGGGAAGGCGTTCCTCAGTCCTTGCTGGCTGCAGGTCAGGGCCAACCCCGACCAAACCCTCCCTCCGCCCCCTTGGACCCCAGGGGAGGCGGAGCAGGGGAAGGCTCTGCAGCCCATCAGTGGAGGTGGACAGGGGAGGTTTAGGAGGGATATTGGGAAAACTCCTGGAAAGGGCTGTCCAGCCCTGGCGCAGCTGCCCAGGGTAGGGGTGGAGTGCCATCCCTGGGGAGGTTTAACAGCTGTGTGGATGGGGTACTTGGGATCATGGGTTAGGGGTGGCCTTGGCAGTGCTGGGGGACTGGGTGAACTCAATGGGCTCTGAGGGCTTTTCCAACCCAAACCGTTCCCCCAGGCCCATCCTGGCATTGAGGTCCCCATCTGTGCACACCACACGTGTCACACGCGTGTCACACACCTGCTGCTCAGCCTGGCGCTGGGCGCACTCGCGCAGGGGGTCGGCCTCGAGGGGCAGGCGCAGGCGGTGCACGGTGCGGCTCTCACAGCTCTCCAGCTGCAGCCGGATGTCCTTCAGCTGCGAGATGTAGCTCTTGCACAGAGACTCATCCTGCTCTCCTGCGGGGACAGGGGGACGGCTCAGTGCCCTGGGACACCATGGGGACCCACAGTGACACCAGGATGGCTCGGCATCCTGAGGACACCGTGGGGACCCACAGTAGGGAGAGGGGACACAGGGATGGCTCAACACCCTTGGAAACTGTGGGGACAACATGGGGACCCATGGAGGGGAGGGGGGACACAGGGATGGCTCAGCACCCTGGGGACACCCCGGGGAGCCAAGGTGAGGAGAGAGGAGACTGGGACAGCTCAGCACCATGGTGATACCCCAGGAACACCACGGGGACCTGCAGATGCTCAGCACCTGGGGGAACCCTGGGGACACCGACCCTTCAGAGAAGGCACAGAGGGGACACCCACCTTTCTCCTGGCTACGCAGCAGCAGCTCGTATTTGTGAGTGCAGGCATTGTAGTCGCGCTCCACCTGCAGCCGGTCATCGGGCTGGAAGCTCTGGGCGTCCTGGCTGTCCCGCAGGAACTCCTGGTAGTGGCTCTCCAGGCTGCGCAGGACCTGACGCACCTCCTCAGCCGGCAGCGTGCAGAACTGGGGGGGCACGGCCGTGTCAGCCCCTGTTGGGGCCCCTGGGACCCCTGTGCCACATTGGGACCCCCAGAAACTCACCGTGATGTGTGTCCAGGACTGGATCTGCTGGATGTCCCGGGTCAGGTACTGCCAGGCGCGGAGGCTGCGCAGGTCCTGGTGCAGCTGGTGCCACAGCCCCAGCAGCTGCTGGTGGGTGGTCTCCAGCCTGCGGGGATGTGGAGTCAGAGCGGGGACACAGGGGAGCCCGGGGCGGGCGCAGGGTCACTGTCCCCACCTGTGCACGGCGTCCAGAGCCTCCTTGTTGGGGGGCGGTAGGAGGAAGCAGACCGAGGGGACGACGGCCTCGCTGCCGGCGGCGCTCAGCACCCGCCACTGCTGCGGCTGCGTGTGGCTCACCAGGGCACAGGTGTCGTTCTTGTGCACCGTCACCTGCGGGGCAGGGGGGTCAGGGTGGGTGGGGGCCCTTGTATCCCTCTGTGCCTCTCCCATATTCCCCAGTGTCCCCCCATATTCCCCTATGGGCCTGGTGTGGTCTCAGACTGGGTGGGGAGCCCCTTGTGTCCCCCCTTGTGTCCTCTCATGGGGTTAGGGCAGCATGAGAGAAGGGTGGGGGGTCCCCCGTGTCTCCCCTTGTCCCCCAGGGTGGTGTCAGACCAGAAGGGGGGGGGTCCTCCTGTGTCCCCCCATGGGGCTGGGGCAGCATCAGACCGGGGACCACCATGCCTCCTCACATTGCCCCACATCCCCCCACGCCCTCCCCAGGGGAACCAACCCTAATCCAACCCTCGCGTTCCCCCACACCTCCATTTGCTTGTAGTCGCAGACGGCCTGGATGGGGGGGCGGCCCTGCAGGGGTGTCGAGGGGCTGCGTGGCTTCAGCTGCACGATGGTCCTGGCGCGGCGGGAGAGACCTCCTAGCTGCGCCCCCAACTCCGCCAGCTGCTCCTTCTGCTCCTGTGGGGGCAGGTTTGGGGCACCTCAGGATTTGGGGTGTCCCATGGTGGTGAGGGGCATCAGAATTTTAGGGAGATACAAGTTTTTTTGAGAGAGCTGAGAAATATCAAGAGGTCCCAAAGGTTTTGGGAGTTGTTGGGATTTTGGAGGGATTCCCAGGAGTTTGGGGAGGGGTCAAGAATATGAGGCAGGGGGGCACACTGGTCTGTTGCAGCAATGGATGTGCTGGGGTCACCCCAGCGGCTGCAGTGGGGGTGGCACCCCAGCACTCTGCAGCTGGACACCTCAGGGGCTGCTGTGGGACTCTGATTTTGGGGGTCATCCTGGGGGCTGCAGGGGGGAGTCACCTCAGAGTTGCCATGGGGCTGGGGTCACCCTGCAGGTGGGGTCACCCTGGGGTTGCCATGGGGCTGGGGTCACCCTGGAGGTGTCATCCTGAGGACCTTGGGAGGTCCACTTGGGTGGTCCCCCTGGGCTCCCACTTGCCCTCACTGCAAGGCCGTGCAGCAGGGTCACCCTGGGTATCTTGGGGGAGTCATCCTGGGGAGAACACCCCGGGGTCTGGGGGTCACTGCGGGGGTCCTCCCGGGACCTGGGGGTCTTCCTGGCGGTCTCAGGGGTGCCCTCACCGCGAGGTCCTGCAGCAGGTCCTCAAGGCGCGTGGCCGTGGTGCCGCGGTCGCAGCTGAACTTGCGCCGCATCGTCTCCTCCGTCTTTCGCAGCAGTTCCTCGGCCTCCCGCACCTCGGCAAAGAACTGGGGCGCCGGGGGGTCAGCACTGGGGTCATGCCCTCCCTCCGTCCCTCCCACCCCCAGCCCCTCCCTGGCACCTCCATACCTGGAAGTAGTTGGTGTTCTCCTTCAGGTGGGTCTCGATGCAGCAGCAGAGCTGGAGCATCCAGCTCCACTGGGTCTGCAGCGCTGCCAGGAATGTCTGGGGGGAACAGCAGGGACACCGGGGCTGGCACCGAGGGCACTTGCACCGGTACAGGTGCCCGCTCCTGCACCCTTACCTGACCTGCACCCACACCTGCACCCGCACTGGTACAGGCAGCCACACCAGTGACCCCCAGT
>VZTF01008551.1:0-23472 GCA_013397755.1 Cnemophilus loriae | reverse complement strand
CCATGGGCGAGGCGGGCACGGGCTGCCGGCGGCAGCTCCTCGCCGCGGGCACGTCCCACGCCGGGGCCCGACGGTGCGGGCGGTGCCGGAGGAGAGGAGAGGGAAGAGACGGAGAGGAGAGGACTTCAGAGCAGCCTCTGCCCGTCAGGACCTCGGACCGCGTTTTTCAGCGGGCGGAACCGCCTCCGCCGTGACTCAGCGGGGCTTCTCCCGCCTCCGGGGACTGGCAGAGGGGGGCGGGCGAGCAGATCAGGCTCCCCCCGCCGCGCCCCTCCCCGGGGTCGTGTCCCCCCTGCTCTCCGTTTCCCCCTGACTCTGGTTCCGCGGCGTCCGGTGTGGTTGCAGCGCCCACCGTGCTGAGCCGCTTCCCGGAGCCCGGCTCCGGCTCCGTGCAGACCCTGCCGCTTCCTGGCACGGCCCCGCGCCTACATTTCATCCTCTAGATGTCATCGGCTTTTTTAGTGTTTTCGCCGAAGCTGCTGCAGTTGTTACTTCACTACTGTGCATTACTCTTCCATCTGAGAGCAAAACACGGACAGTGGTGAATGTACATCTTGCAGTGTTTGCTCTCTCAGTGTACTGGTTTAGAAAACGGTAAAGTGACAGTGGAAGAAATAAAAGACTCTGAAACGAGGGTTAGGTATTCCAGTTGGCAAGTCACAAGAATATCACCGGTGTGATCTGCTACAGCTTTATGCAGTAGCAATGATCGAAAGGATCTTTCCTAATCCAAAAACTATCCTGCAGCCTGGTGTTCTTGACACTGGTGACAGTAATTTGAGTGGTTTCAGGCTGAGAACATTAAGCTCAAATGTGACAGTGCTAGAGAGGTGTCCAGACAATATGTCACAGGCAGGCACTTCTTCTCCTTGCCTTTGAAAGAAGCAACTCGCTCTTCTCCTCTTGCAAAAAAAAATTGTAGGTATTTCTTCTCTCCCGACTAGGGAAGACAGGCTAGGCACCTGTGAGTGTGCCAGTGGGTGAACCAGCCAGGCTCAGAGCAGCATTAAATATCTCCTGCTGAGCTCAGCACCCAGGGCAGGTTGGATCCTGGTGATTCCCTGTTCCATGCACAGGTGTTCTGAGGTGGCTGTGTCAGACAGGCACTTAGAAGCTATTTTCTGTAGCTCCTAACTTGTCCAAACCTAGGAACTGGCTTGGGGGCAGTAGCTGCCCAGTCAGGGTACCCATTGGGCACAGGCCAGTGCCTTTAGGTTAACTCTGAGGCTTGGGGATCGGGCCTACAGCATGGAAAGACGGCTCCACCAACTCTCAGTTTAGAGTGGTGTTCAAGCAGGTAGTACATGCCAGTTTTCTCCCAGAATCTGAATTCTCGTCCTTGTTCCCTGGCCTATTCATGCACTTTATATTAAGTTCTAGTAAGATAAAATATGCCCCTTGGGGCAGGGCCGGGAACTGGTCATAGGACTTCCAGCAAGTCAAGCTTTCTGGTATTTTTTGGATGAAGGCACAGTCTCTCTCTTTGTTGTTATGTTGCATTTGCTGGAAGTTTCAAAATGAGATTCCAGTGAATTGCTGTTTGGCCTGCCTGCCTGCCTTCCTGCCTTCCTTCCTTCCTTCCTTCTGCTTGTGTAGTATGTCATGGACTAACATTCCAATTTCCATGCCAAGTGTATAATAAAACTTTGTGATTTTTTGTGGACCCTCTTTTTTCGTTTCTTTCAACCATGAGCATTTACGAATCTTGGGTGCTCCCTTCCCTTTAAGGGTGTGACATCACTTTTTCGGCATCACGGACAGGATGCCTTGGTTAAAGGGGCCCGTTTGGGATATCACGCGTGAATTCCAGACAGGGAGTGATGGCAAGAATATAAGGTGTGCCCAACTCCCCCGGGCACAGAATGTGCAAATGGAAATCCGTATAGCCCTGAGGCAGGGCTTAAATGGATAAATGTGGTGTTAAGCGAACAAAACGTACGAAAGCGAAAGCGGAAAAGTAAAGCAGATTTATCTGCAATTTTTCTCCCAAAAGGAGAGGTATGCCAACAAACTGGCAACGGGAGAAATGATTGGATCTCTGCAGGGTTTGGTGAAAGGTCTGCAGGATCAGTTAAATGAGAGAGGAGATAGGCTTCGGTAGCACGTGTTGCTTGCTGCCGAGTGCGATAGTGAAAGGGAGAGTAGGCTGCAGGCTGCTCGCTGCTGAGCGCCGTCAGGAAAAGGAAGAGAGGCGTTGCTTGGAGCGCTCCAAGACGCTGCAGGCACAGGGGCTGCTCGCAGCTCAGCAGGGTCGGGAAAGGGACAGTGAGCTGCAGGCGGAGGCAATGCTTGCGGAGAGCGATCGGGAAAAAGAAAAGAGGAGGAGGCATTGAGAAGCGGATGTCAGCTACTCACTCTGCAATCAAAGTTCATATTGAAAACATTCTGGGTTTTGATATTCCGTCCTTTAACCGCTGCTGTGCTAAATTTTGCGAAACTGGTAAATCAAATTCAGAGAGCATCCCACTCACGGAGGGCAACTCTAATCGCAGGAGCCGTTCCCTAAAAAGGTGAAGGAAGCAGCAACAGCAGTATGGCAAGCACTTCACGAATTGAAAGTTGAGATTCTACCTCAGGAATATCAAGGCTAAACTGTCCCTGACGGACCAAAGAGATCTCTACTATTCAACTCAGCT
Organism: Cnemophilus loriae; assembly: GCA_013397755.1. Classification (NCBI taxonomy): domain Eukaryota; kingdom Metazoa; phylum Chordata; class Aves; order Passeriformes; family Corvidae; genus Cnemophilus; species Cnemophilus loriae. The sequence goes on along the minus strand of VZTF01008551.1, from coordinate 20,836 downwards.
GCATTTAAAGAGACAGAACAGAGATAGCCTGAGTGGGAAAAAGAACTTTTGTCACTAGCCCCAGCTGTTAAACAACTTGAGCCATTGTCTGGACTAACCTCTCCAGGATTTGTATTGTTTTCTCTTCCCAGGAATGATACTGGGAATGATGTCATGCATCCCCACTGAAGATCAAGCTAACCATTGAAGGACTGCTTATCCTTCTTGCAGGAGCAATCACTGCCAGCATGAACTAAATTCGGTTCACACATGAACAAGCTCGACCCATAGGATGCAGACTCTCACTTCTTTATTTGTCCTAATCAGTATGGCAAGCCTAGTACATTCTGCACCACACATGCTTCTCAGTTGTGGGTGCAATTTACTGTGGCAGAAATTATAAAGGAGATGAAAGCAATTTGCCCACTGAAATTCAAAAGGTAACCTGAGATAATACAAGTAGACTTAAAAGGGAATTCCACTCTTGGTGTTAACTAGTTAATTTCACTTGTAACCCAACCAGCAGTAAAGGCACAGTTTTTGTTTAAAAATGCACAATGCTATGATATATACTATATACCCGATCATTGTGTCAGAATTAAATCCCAATGCAGCTGCATCCTATCCCCTGGAGAATAGAGTATGGGCCTGAGGGAATGGATGTGCCTGTAAGAGAGCCTATTGTGACTTTGTACTTGTAGACAACCTTACGATAGATTCAAGTAATCATCCTTATTGTAACTTTGTAACTTATTTGTAACTTATGTGTAACTTTGTTGAAATTATAAGATGTGATTTTAGCATTCAGCTCTTGTTATATCTTATCTATTGTTATGATTTAATTATGCACTTTTCTGTTGTTATGATTTAATTATATATAAGATCTACAGCCTACCCCTATTGGAATCAATCTCACCTTGATGAGAAAGCAAGCACAAGAAAAAGGACAAAAGGCTTTAATTATTGTTCGTCATCATGTGGAAGAAATCCACTGGGTGACGGTGCAAGTGAAGAAAGATGGTGGGATGTTTTAATTGGATGGTCAAACAAGCTGATATATACTTGACGTGCCTAAGGAGAGAGCTGAGAGGGATAGCTGGTGCTCCACATTTAAGCAAGTTGTACTTGCCCCTTTTCAAGATCTGTGGGGACCCAGCCATACAATCAATTAATTTCTGATATTCCCAGTGGCCTCATCTCTAGGTGGTGTCAGAATGTGCCTGACACTGTCCACTTTAGGTCCACATAAACCAGTCAAGAGCAGCTATAAGAAAAAATCTGAAAAGCAAAATAACAAGCAGATCTTGTTCAGGTGGCTGAGTTGCATCCCTGTTGCACAGCACTCGTGGTCAGATCATTTCTCAGGAGAGCGGGAGACCCAGACTCAATCCCACCTTCAAACTGAAGTACCAGAACCTTCTCTCTTCCACAGCAGGGCCCACCATCTGTCTCTGAGGCATTTCTACCCGGCCAGAAGCAAGAAGCAAGAAGAATCATTCAGCTGAGGTCGCTCTCAAGCACAGCCCAAGCAGGCTCACAAATGCAGACATGACTTTGGTTGTGGCCTGAGTGTCACAATGGCTCCAGGGCTGAGCCAGCTCCAGGGCTGAGGCAGCTCCTAGCTGAAGAGACACCAGGATAGGGAGAGCAAATGCAATTTCTTGCATGTGTGACCTTCTGCACAGCACTCGAAATTAAGAAACACCATGTGCCTGGCTGGCAAGACTCCCTGCTTCACAGCCTTTTTTTGTTTCAAAACTCTTCTTCAGTTTGCCCCTTCAGCATCCATTTCCCTCTACTTGGAACAGGGCTTGTCTCCTGCTCTGGCCATGGCTGCCTGTTGTGTCTGCTCACAAGCTCTGTGGTAATATTTATTTATTTTGAAAGGTAAAGCTGTCCCAGTAATGCAGACAAATATTTTCTACTTGGTCCCTATATTCTTGTGTCTCCCAGACATTAACTGAGTCTGGAAGTGATTCCAACAGTTTCGTAGAATCATGGAATAACTTGGGTTGGAAGGATCCTTTGGCACTCGTCTCATCTGCGCCCTGCTCAGAGAAGGGCTGCCGTGGGTGCTAGGCCAGGTCACTCAGGGCCCAGATGAGTTTGGAGTTACCTCCAAGGGTGCGTATTCCAGAGCCTCTGGGCAACCTGCTTCAGTGTTTGACTACTTCATCGTGATTTGTCCCCTCATAAATGTCAAGGTTTTGGTAGAGGGGCTGCAGGGGTGGCCTCTGTGAGGACAGACCAGGCCTGCCCCGAGCTAGTCACAGTCAATGCCAGCAGGATCCAACAGACCCAACTCGAGGCATGGCTGGGCCCATCCTCAGGGGATTCTGTGGCACCTCTGGGAAAGTGTCTTAAAGTGAGGGTGGCAAACACTAAGCAGAAGGAGAAACAAGGCCAGAGTGGGAGGAGAAGGAGGAAAGAAGTCCACAATGGAGCAGGAGGAGGGAAGAGAGAAGAGGATAACTGGGCAGGGGTTGTATCCAAGATGTCGCTAGAGCAGGAGCTGAAAGGTCCAGCCTGGAGAAGCTGCTGCCAGTGAAGGAACCAGCCCTGTGTGCACTGGTCCCAGTCTCCTGCGCTGGCCATTGCCTCAGCAAAGGAGCTGAGCATGGCCTGGGGTGAGGGCACTGAGGAGCAAAAGGTCAGGGGAGGGTGAAGAAGTGTATGAAGGAAAGCAGTTTTTTTCCTGACGGTTGTTTGGTTTTTTTCAGTCTCCCTTGATACCAGAATCTGTAATTAATTGATTGCTAATTGGCAAATAAATTAAATTCATGGAAATTCCCTGAAGGAGTAAACAGTTTTTGCCCATGACAATATCTAACTGGAATTTCTCGGATACAGTTTTTGACAGTTGGTCCTTGTCCTTTCCCAAGTTGTCTCTGAGAGCAGCCTGGCTCTGTCTTCCCTGTACCTTCCCATCACATGTCAGAAGACAGCAAGAAGATGCTCCCCACCCTTGGGCATCTCCAGACTAGATCTAGGTCCCGTGCCCTGGTACACTGGGTGCTCCAGGACCCAGCCATCGTGGTGCCCCTTCACTGGTCTCACACCAGTGAGCTGATATCTCTCTTGTACAGGAGAGCCCTGCCCTGAGCACTGTAGTGATGATGAGGTCTTGTGCTGAACGGAGGAAGATAATTACTTTCCTTGAAGTACTGGCTACGGTCTTGCTAATGCAGCCCTCAATGTGGTTAGCTGTTGCCACCACAAGGTTGTGTTGTTGACTCATGTTCATACAGTGCTATCTCATGCTTAGTTGTCTGGGTGGTGAATATAGACTTAAAATAAAACTGTGACATGTAAATTCTTATGAAATAAGGAGGAAGGGATGTCAACAAACTTAGCACTTTTTAGTTTCTCAGCTCCATGAGTAATTATTTCCAAGCGTGTGTTAATGAAAATCCCTATCTGCTCTGTGTTTCATAGATAGAAAATATCTTTATGATTTCTGTCCTTTCAATAAATCCCTTTAGCCTACAGTAATTTCCTTATACATCTGCAAACTTCTTTTGCAATCATGTTATTTGAAATAAAATGCCATGAGATAGCATTTCGCATAAGTTTCCCCAATTTCTTGAAAATCTTGATAGGAATTCTAGCTTGTATGTTCTATTGTTTGGAATGTTTAGCTTATAAAGGAAAAATTACAATTTTTCTGCGCTATATTTTAAGTTATGTTAATATTGTTCTTTAACTACTTTTAATTTCTCAGCTGTCTGCTTTCATGAAAAAATAGAAAATCAAAATGTCACAATTAATTGTAAAGCAAAATAAATTTCACAGAATAGTTCAGGTTGGAGAGCTGTCTAGAGATCTAGTCCACCCTGCCCTCCTGAAGGGTCAACTAGAGCAGGTTGCTCAGGACATTGTCCAGTCCAGTTTTGAACATCTTCATGGGTACTCCACAACCTGTCTGGGCAACCTGTTCCAGTACCTGAGAACCCTCACTGTAAAAATGTCTTGCTTTGATTCTTACTATACAAGTAGTTTAGAAAAGTTGTAAAATCAGCTGTGAACACCAGTGCAGCTCTCAAGAAGCTAAGGACTGTATTCCTCATGTTTGTCTATTTTCATAAAGTCTTTGAGCTCAGTGGTAGACTGTGGTGAAGTGCGACACAACCAAGTCTCAGAAAGAACGGTGTGTCTTAATTTCAAAATGCAGAGCTGTGTTATTACATCAGGAATGGATGTTCGTAGTTCCAAATTCTCAGTCAGAGCATAGATGGCTTATTTCTGACCTTCTCTTTGGAATGCCAGGACAGAGGGGCATTTCCAAGTGCATCCAGGCTGCCCTTGGAAAGTGCTTTGCCAATTATGTGAGACACTCTGGACACTGGAGTGAAACAAAGTGACATCAAGAAGTGTTCTATCCCATTTCTTTCACCGTAATGCAGCATAATTATGCTGCCATTTCTGAAGGAAATTTGACAGACTTGATCTTTACAGTGCCCCCCACAGCACCTGACAGAGAAGGTGTATCCTATGCTATGCTATCCCATCCCATCCCATCCCATCCCATCCCATCCCATCCCATCCCATCCNCTGGCACAAGGACACAGAACTAACAGATGTTTATTCGTGTTGAGGAGCTGCTTTTCCTTTGCTGTGTGAGCGCACAGTGACACTGTGAAATTGCCACGTGCTGGGTGCTGGCAGGATGAGTGGCTCCTCTGCTGCATGGTGAGACTGGTGTCTGTGTGCATGTGATTTTTCATTTTTGTTTTTGGGAAGAAGGAAGGTGCCTAAGTGTTTTAACTGTCTGGGTGATACTGTGGATAGAAACTGTCACTTTCAATTGAACATTATCAAGATGAACAGAATTTCAGCTAGTCAGTGTAGGATACCAGAAAGGCAAGGTGAGCTGCCAGATTTTATAACTTTAACTCTGGGAATATTTCTTTCCAAGCTGACTTAAGAAAAATTCCTGTCTCCACAATGATTTCATAATCATAAGGTTTCCCAAGAAGACTGCATAAAACCCTGGAAGGTGATGATATGTTGTAACATGGCACTACCGAAGAACCTAATCAACCTTTGTACTTGCACATCCTTATGAAGGATCCATAACATTTCACTTTCCTTAATGTACGTGAATGATTTCCCAACCTGCTTCCATGAGAACTGCAAATGGTTTGCCTCTTTGATCAGTTGTTATTACTAGAGAGTATGTTATCTTTGTAGTCTGCTTTTTTTTGGGTATATGTTTAAAAGTTTCCTCATAAAATGGTCAGTCAAGTCTCGGAGATTTTCAGGAACTCTAAGTGCACATTTTTATGGAGAAAACCGGAGAGTAAAAGTACAGTGCCTCCCTTTTACTCCTGCTTTGATCAGGCAATGTCTGCTTGAAATTTTTTGGCAGCTTTTATTTTAAACACTAGCTTATTATTTTGTATATTTATATATCAGAGAATACTGATCTGAATATGAACTGAACTCTGATTTATTAGAGCTCAGAGATACGACAAAGATATTTCAGGGCCTAATGTGAGCATTTATTCTGTTATCCATTGAGGGGATGACGTTTCAAATCCCTCCCCATTTCATTTACTGGAAGGAAATTTTATACTTCCCTGACAGGGAAGTTTTCTGCCAAACACACAACTAATGTAACTTCTGCTCCACAGTGTTTCTGTGCCAACAGGATATTAGAGAAGGTGTCTCCTTGTCAGGTTAATCCAGTCTCTCCTGACATCTATCTGTTTGTTATGGATGTGCATGTCAGGGCAATATCTTCTTCTGTTGCTGGTGCAAACATGTAAGCCTGCTTGTCTGACTCTATCTGTGCCTGTATATTTTTATCAACATGTGGTTTTAAATTTCATTTTGTGAGCCAGAATATTTGCAGAGATGTCAGTACCTGCTTTACATACAAATAGCGGAACCCTGTAGAGAATTTCAGCCTCTTAAATTCCTGTCAGCTTGGGAGTGTGTTTCTTAGAATGCTGACATGTCACATGGAGACTTCACGTCTTTAGAAAATATCCTTTTTGATCCCTGAGTACTGACAGCCACATTAAATATTACTTCTTATAAATGAACCAGAGTGCATCTTGATTCCACCTTGGTCTTCCCCTGGTACCTTCATCTTTCTTCACCTCTTTCTTTTTCCTCACTGATCAGCTAGTGGAATATGGTCCAGGGAAATCACTCCTATTCAGTTAGCAATGCTTTCAGATTACTAATTGTACAACACAAATGTAATGCTAGCTGCCTTCCTTTCCATTTAGTTTTCTTGGTTAGGAATTACCCTGTAACTGAAAGAGTCTTTTTCCTTCCTTTCCCAGCCATTCCTCATGTTTGTTGCATCCACTTGGAGTGGGAGTGCAGTGACCACTTGCACTGGTCCAACAGCCAGCTCTCATCAATGCTCCATTGCCTTTGTTGACATGTCGTGGTTTAACCCCAGCCAGCAACCAAGCATCACGCAGCCGCTCGCTCCCTCTGAACTTCAGCTCAGGTTCAGACCAATGTCCCAGCCTGACCAGTGCAGCAGCACAGAAACAGCAGGAGCACCCTGGCCACCTGCCAGCCCAAGCACATCCCCATGGCTGTTATCAAGATGTTCCCAGGCACAATTCAGTAAGGCGAGAAGTAGCAGAGCGCTACAGCAAGCAGCAAAGGCAAAAAGCAGTCACTAATTATCACTAGGCTCTAACATGCAGTCAGGAAAGGGAGCCCCACGGCAAGCATATGTGCCTACTCATTACCAGCTAAACAGCACTAACAGATATAAATTCAGTCTAGCATAGCCCAGTCATATCTGTCATTATCTCAAATCCTTCAAGCCCTGTGCTGGGCACCAAAAAAGGACTATTGTGGTTTAACTCCACTCAGCAGTGAAGCCCCAGGCAGCCACTCGCTCACTCCCTCACCTGCAGGCTCAGGAGAGAGAATTGGAAGGATAAGAGGTAGAAAACTCATGGGCTGAGATAAAAACAAAAAAGCTGTGCAAAAAGGGAAAAGGGAAAGCAAAAGCTGTGCAAACAAGCAGAGCAAACCAGGGAATTAATTCACTGCTTCCCATGGGCAGGTAGGTTGTTCAGCCATCTCCAGGAGAGCAGGGCCCCATCATGTGCAATAGTTACTTGGGAAGACAAAGGCCATTGCTCCAAATGTGTTGTGTCTCCCCCGCCCCTCCCTCCTTTTTCTCCCCAGCTTTATATACTGAGCATGATGTCATATGGTATGGAATATCCCTTTGGTCAGTTTGGGTAACCTGTCCTAGCTGTGTCTACTCCCAACCTCCCATGCACCTCCAACTTCCTTGCCAGAGTGGTGGTACAAAAAGCAGAAAAGGCCTTGGCTCTGTGTAAGCCCTGCTCAGCAATAGCAAAAACATCTCTGTATTATCAACTCTGCTCAGCACAAATCCATAAGACAGCCCCATGTCAGCCACTGTGAAGAAAGTCAACCATCCCAGCCCAAACCAGCACACCAGATCTCCATAAACAGTAAAGGCACTTAGATGCTCATCTCCCATGTAAGTAGTTCCTTATACTGTCACCATCTAGAGTAGGTGGGCAGTTCTAGGTAGAGAGGCTTCAATTTATGTGTGCCAGATTAGTATGTAAATCTGCAGTTCACTTGCCTGTCTGCCATTTCCATGAAGTCTGTTTAGAAGAATAATGTCCTCTAAAGAACTTTTCTGTCACTAAAGCAAAAGTTCATCTGTCCAGTTTCTTCTGGCTCATTCTAAGGCTACAGGGTTACCAAAACAAGTTTTTAGGAAAAGCCAGATTTCCACAACCAGAGACTAGTGCTGAATGGTTCAATATCCAAATGGAGATTAGTGATCAGTGGTGTCATCAGGCTTCCAAATTGGGATCAGTAGTATTTAATACCTTTATCAATGGCATAGACAGTGGGGTTGAGTGCACTTTCAGCAAATTTGCAGAGGACACCAAGCTCAGTGGTGCGGTTGACAGCCCTGAAGGATAGGATGCCATCCAGAGGGAACTGGACAAGATTGAGAAGTAGTCCCGTGGGAATCTCATGGGGGTCCACAAGGCCAAGTGCAAGGTTCTGCGCCTGGATTGGGACAGTCCCTGGTACCAGTACAGGCTGGGGATTGAAGGGAATGAGAGCAGCCCTGCTGAGACAACTTGGGAATACACTAGTAGACGAGCAGCTGGACTTAGGCAGCAATGCACTTGCAGCCCAGAAAGACAACTGCATCCTGGGCTGCATCAAAAGATGTGTGGCCAGTAGATCGAGAAAGGTGATTCTGCCCCTCTGCTTTCCTCTTGTGAGACACCACTGTGACATTGTGGTCCCCACCCTGCCTTTTTCTGCTTAAGTAATGGCCACCAGTAGTGGTTGTGATGGCTGTGTCTGACTTACAGATTGCAACACAATAGCTAAGGGCCCTAAATCTTGCTCAACAAGTAAGGGCAGTTAGTTTTGCTCAGCAGCTCAGGGCTAGTTGAGTGTGCAACAACCCAAAATATGGCTGGCATGTAAGTATGACTGTAAGTCAGTCTTATGCCATGAATAGTGGACAGCCTGGGCCCATTGAGGTGTCCTGCATGGGAGTGAACTGCATGCCAGGATCTCCCCTTGAGCAGGAACATCTCTCAGGTCTACTCCTCATGGCTGAGAGACTTCTTACTGCAACAGATTCTTGGTAAGTGATTAATAGCATGCTAAACTTTGAAATCATAGCTGAGTGATACAAAGGATTGATTGTGCACAGGTTATCCTTGAGGCATAAACCATTAACCTAGTCTGGGACTAAGTCTGCATCCATCTAAACTCCCCTTGGAAAGCAGTTTAGAAAGCAATGGGTTTTATCTGAACCTCGTGACTCAACAGGAGGGTGTCCCTGACAGTTTTGTCTGACTCTGTCCTTCATGCAGTAAAAAATCAAGTGTACCTTGAATTAAATCTTGTTAACCCACTGTCACATTTACTATCAGACTTTGTTAAATTGCTTGTTTATATCAATAAACATATTGCTACTTCTCTCTTACGGGTGAAGTGCATCACTTAATCTGTGATACTGTCCTGGAATTCTGCATTCATCTCTGGAGTCCTCAGCCCAGGAGAGACATGGACCTGTTGGACGGGATACAGAGGAAGGCCACAAAAAAGATCAAAGCAATGAAACAGCTCTGAGAGAGATGAGGTTGTTCAGCCTGAAGAAGAAAAGGCTCCAGGAAGACCTTATTGTGTCCTTTCAATATTTACAGGAGGCTTATAAGCAAAACTGGGACAGATTTTTTTAGTAGGGTCTGTAGTAATACAACAAGGTCTCATTGTTTTAAAATAAAAGAGGGTAGATTCAGAGTAGATATAAGGAAGAAATTTTTTACAGTGAGAGTGGTGAAACACAGGAACAGGTTGCCCAGAGGGGTGTTAGGTGCTCCATCCCTGGAAACATTCAAATCAGGTTGGACAGGGCTCTCAGCATCTAGTTGAAGAGATCCCTGCTCATTGCAGGGGACTTTGACTAGATTACCTTTAAAGGTTCCTTCCAACCCAAACTATTATATTTCAAATCACTTTGAGATCTCTTGCTTAACGGGAATGGCTTGAGTCAAAAAAAATGAATAAACAAAAGACCAAGAAACCAACCTGTTCTTCCTTATTGGGAGGACTGTTAGTTGATGTGGAACAGAACCTCTCGCAGAGAGGCAGACCAAAGGAGCAATTATTTTTGGCACAGCAGAACACTGCTATTCCTCTCCCAAAGACTCCTTGAACATCTGTACTTACCTGTCTTCCTTCCTCTGTTTTGTGATTGCTCTCACAGAGAGTTCTTGTCATGCAAGGTAAACAAGAGAACATAATCCTGGTGGGGAGTGCCTTGCTCAGGAATAAGCAGGGTAATTATCTGCTACAGGATAATTGGGTCAAGTGTGCATCATATTCTTTATGCTTTCACTTGGAGCATAATACCTGTCTCTGAATGGGATCTTCTCTGTGATTTTGAAAGTTCAAAGGGGCTTTTTGGTTCACCTCTTGCTTTTGCAGGTTTTTTTTTTGGCATCTGAGAAAATATGTGGAAGATGAAGATTAGTTCATGAGCCTTTTTAGGCTAATTTTCTATGGCATAGGTTGTCAAGAAATACCATCTAACTTGACACTTTGAAGCTTTTCTACAGCTTTCAGAAGAAATCAACTGTGGATTTATAAGGGAGACTGTAGCCAGAAAGTATAAACTCATTTGGTAGGTAGGTGCCCTTTAAGATTTTGATGGTGGACACTCACCTAGCTGATAGGCTTACAGACTTTACAGTGAACCCAGAAGCCAAGGGCTATAGTCCCAAGTGAGATAAGGAAATGGGAGACTCTGCAGGCTGAACAACAAGAAATGCAGAGGTTAAGGAGTGGGAAGTAGTCCTACCTACCAGTAAAAAAGAGGAAATGACCACTATGGGTGGCATCGATCATCCCATGTTTTACAGGCTGCAGATGGGTAATTTTGTGTACCTGGAGCGAAAAAGAAGTGAATAGCAAGCAGGTAAGGAGGTGCCAACTTCTTCAATAGCCTCTTATTGCCTACAGCCACTGTCCAGGAAGGGTTGAGCGAGAGTATGAGTGCCTTTAGCTGAGTGGCTGCATGAGGATGTTTAAGAGGTCGCCAAGTTGGCAAGCACAATGGAGCTTGGCTCTGCAGCCTAGCAGCTAGGGTCCTCGTCTGGGAGGTGAAAATTACTGATTCTGCTTCTGAATCAAGACTAAGGGTTTTATATGAAACAGCTACTGCCTCCACTAGCAAAATAATTCAGTGTAGATAGTTCAAAGTCTTCCTGGTGATTCCCTTGTGATTAGGTGCGTAGATGACTGAGAACCTCATTATGGTGAGCAATTTATTAGCTCTGGCTAAAGGCTGAAAATGTGTCACCATCTTCAGTGCCCACAAAGCTAAATGAAATGAATGTCACCAGTGCTATGTTTCGAAATAATCCACGTGTTGGTTGTGCTCTGGGCCTGTTAGACCAGATTGAATTCATAGGAGTGTCTAGTGTGTCTCTGGAATCTCATAGGCTTGCTAGAACAGGATGCTTACTTTTTCAGCACACAGAACTTTTGGGTGTGAACAGGATGGCAACAACAGGAGCTCAGGGATCTTTTAAGTTGAAGATAGAGGTATACTATCAGTTCACATTCTGGTCTGCTGGGTGAGCAAGTTTGGGGGTCTTTTTGTTGGTTTGGTTTTGTTTTTAATTAAATATGTCTGTTACATCCCAAACACTCACTAAAATCCTGAGGTAGCTCTTGAAATCTTTATTTGTATGTAGTCCATATTACCTTTCTGTTGATAATGGTAGATGAACGTGTTTTGTAAAATGTTTTTAATCAGAGAACAAAAATAATCTTTGTTGGAGTGCAGCATGGAGTACAGAAAATAAAAGGGTCATTGCATGCTGGTATCTACACCATAGAATCACTTATTTAGTAATTTTTTTCTACTTCCATTACTAATGTGTTTTGGAGCCTCACTTCAGCTTTCCAGTTTCACAGAACTCTGTTGCCAAGTTTCACCTCACACCTGCTTGAACAGGGGAGTTGAATCAGATGGTCTCCATAGGTCTTTCCAACCCAAACCATTCTACGATTCTACGAAAACTTGCATTTCCCACAACTTTTGTTGACATGCCAATTAGTCATGCCTGCAGGGAAGCAAGCACACAGGTGGACAGAAGAGTCACCAATAGTCTTTCTCCCGGGCTGTTGCTCACCTGTTGTTCCCTGTGTTGGAGACCGTGCTGTTAAGAATTATAAATAAATACTGGAACTGTACCCTGAACTGCAAGTGTCTGAGGTGGATCTGAGTTTACTTTGCTAGGAGCTTACAACACATGTTACATCTTGGGAATACTTTTGTTAGTGAGAAGCTGTTTCTTAGTCTGCCCACTTCTTAGTCCCAGAGGTATCTCTATAGTGCAGTTCTTATCTGCATGACCAGTTACATGTTGACCACCTTTTTTCACTCTAAGTATGAATGTGTGTGGTATATCTGAGATCCTGCAAGGATTATTTAATTCCTTTGACTTTACTTACCTGTTGGCTAACATTAGCCATTTGCACTTCATGACCTGGTATATGTTTGGGAGGTGTGCATTTCTTGTGTGTGAATGTATACGAAGTTTATTAAAAGTTAAATATATTATTGCTGCCTACAAGACTGACAGAGCAACCTGTACATTTGGCCAGTTAGAGGCTCCTTTCAGTAATAGCTATGTTTATTTAAACAGAGTTATATGGTTGTCTCACCACTTGCGTAAGATCCTTGTGAATTGCCAGAAAATGCAATTTCTGTGAAAACTTGTTTTCTGTCTGTAATCTTGTAACAGCCTGCCAATCTGCAAAGGCTGATACATATTCTTAAATTGAGGGCTGATAACAGGTTTATAGGGACCAGGAAGAAAACCAGCTTTTCTTAAAGGAACAGTTTTGAGTTGATTGAGCTGTTATTCAAGGCCTCAGGCTGCAATTTATCAGCTGTCAAATAGAGAGCTTCTGCCTAGTAATTGTTTTGGTTGCAGGCTAGATTAAAATGTGCACAATTTATTTTTGCATTAAAATTCTTAATTGTTCAATAATTTAATACTGGAGAAAAGTATAAATTATCTGCTCTTGAATATTAAAGGAAGTCAGTGAGGCACGCAGCGGCGGCCGCAGTAAGGGTACAGGGGGTTCCTGGTGCCAGGGACACCCAAGGCAGGGCAGGGAGCTCCCGCCTGCAGCCAGCAGCTCTGGTGAGAGAGACTTCTGCAGTTCAGGCCTTGCCAGGAGCAACTGTGGGAGACTGAAATGGCGCTGGGGGAGTGATGTGACCAGCATGGGCAGATGGGGATAGAGAAAGCAAACAGGGATTGAGAGAGTGCAGAAGTTTGCACAGAAGGGTACGTGAGAAGGGCTGCGCACCCTGCCTGTGGGCCCACAGCCTAGGGAAGTGCTCTGAGTCTCTGCCATAATGGTTGGCACATGCCTCAGATATAAACCCAGTCTTTCTACAGAGAAAGCCTCTGAGATGTTTGGGGCTTCCATGCAGATGGGACTGGTAAGAAAGGAGACTTCAGCAGAGGGATTAGGTTGCAATGAGTGACCACACCCTTCTCCCCGGGGAAAGGTAAATATCTGCACAAGATGTGCACAGGGTGTTGCATCAGCATCAACTCAGGCTGAGTTGCAGGAAACGGTTAAAAGGCTGTGCAGTACTAGAGAGGCTGAGATGGAGACAGATGAGTGGTTTAAGAACCATACCTATTCAGACCTGTAGCAGACAACACAGAGAATGTGACATCTTTGACCCTCTTGACCCACAAAAGTCTGACTCTGCTTCATTCCCCACCCTCCATCATTGCAACCAAAAACAGATATGAAGCTTTAACTGCTGCAGACACCCATGAACAAGGTCTGCAAGGAGGAACTGTACCAGCAGCATGCAATGGATGTCACAGAAGGAAATGACAAATGCTTGTAGTGGGTGACTCACTGTTAAGGGGTATTGAGGCACCCATCTGCTGGCCTGAGAACTGGACGTGCTTTGATGACTGTAGCTTATTCGGAAGGGATGTGATCCACCTCTCTGGAAGAGGAAGGGTGATATTTGGTAGCAGGCTGGACAACTTGGTGAGCTTGGCTTTAAATAGGAGGAGTCCAGGGGTGGGGTCCAAAGTGGCAACACTTACTCCATTGCAACCAACCGTGGAATAAGTCAGGCCAACAGAGTAGTGATGCATTTTCCTTATTTGCCTAGCCAGATAGAACCAGAAAGCAGCCACCTCACACCTCAAGTGTGTATGTTGATCAATGCACACTTTCTGGGGAACAAAGAGGAGGAACCAGAACTTCGGGCATCAGTCAGAAAGTTGTGATGTCACAGGAGTAACTGAACCATGATGGGACAAATCACATGACTGAAGAATTACGATGGATGGCTATAGGCTGTTTCGTAAAGACAGGCAGGGATGAAGAGGAAGTTGAGTCATGCTCTATGATAAGGAAAACCTGAATATGTAGAAGTCAACTAAAGCAATTGTGGAAGTCCTATTGAATGCCTCTGGATCAAAATATTCTCCGGGGGGATCTTACAGTTGGTGTCTTCTACCAACCTCTAAACCAGAATGATAAGGCTGATGCAGCAATATTTGGGTCACTTAAACAAGCTTTGGGTCGACAGAACCTGGTACTTACAGGTGACTTCAATTACCCAGACATTTGTTGGAAGAACAATACAACAGCTGACATCATCCATCATGTTCATGGAATGCATAGAGGGCTGCTTCCTTATAGAAATGTTATATGTGCCAGCGAGGAAAGAGGCACTGCTTTGTAATATCTTGTAACATTTTATTGTTATATTGCAGTGTTATTGATAGCCTTGGTTGCAGTGATCACAACATTGTGGAGTTTGGGATCATGTTTAGCGTGATCAGGGTTTATACTAAGATAAAGGGTTTAGATTTTAGAAGAGCAAACTTCAGCTCACTCAAAGCTCAGTGGGAAGGAACGTGGCCCGGGTGGACAAGCAGTTGAATATGAGTGCACAGTCTGCTGCTGTGGCAACGAAGCCGACAGGATCCTGGGCTGAATCAACACGGCCATCACCACCAGAGATAAAGATGTCATTATCCCACTCTACTCAGTGCTTGTCAGACTACACCTGGAATAGCGAGTTCAGTTTTTGTCCCTGCTACGCAAAAAATTGGTGGGCAGCTGGAGAGGGTCCAGAGAAGGGCCTCCAAGGGCTTGAAGCCTGCCACGTGAGGAAAGGCCAAGAGGACTGGGCTTGCTCAGCCTTGAGAAAAGAAGGCTCAGGGGAGACCTGATAGAGGTAATGGTTCTGGTATTTAACGGGTGGCTACAAAGAAGATGGAGAGTCAATTTTTAAAATGAGACACATGGAAAAGACAAGGGGTAACGAGTACAAGTTACTCCTGTTGAGATTCTAGTTGAACAGAAGATGGACATTTTTCACAACAAGGACAACCAGTCACTGGAATAATCTCACCAGGGAAGTGGAATTCCCCAACTTTGATAATTTTAAGATTCAGCTGGACAGGGTGCTGGGCCATCTGGTGCTTTTTCTAAAAAAAACTGNAATACAACAGCTGACATCATCCATCATGTTCATGGAATGCATAGAGGGCTGCTTCCTTATAGAAATGTTATATGTGCCAGCGAGGAAAGAGGCACTGCTTTGTAATATCTTGTAACATTTTATTGTTATATTGCAGTGTTATTGATAGCCTTGGTTGCAGTGATCACAACATTGTGGAGTTTGGGATCATGTTTAGCGTGATCAGGGTTTATACTAAGATAAAGGGTTTAGATTTTAGAAGAGCAAACTTCAGCTCACTCAGAGCTCAGTGGGAAGGAACGTGGCCCGGGTGGACAAGCAGTTGAATATGAGTGCACAGTCTGCTGCTGTGGCAACGAAGCCGACAGGATCCTGGGCTGAATCAACACGGCCATCACCAGCAGAGATAAAGATGTAATTATCCCACTCTACTCAGTGCTTGTCAGACTACACCTGGAATAGCGAGTTCAGTTTTTGTCCCTGCTACGCAAAAAATTGGTGGGCAGCTGGAGAGGGTCCAGAGAAGGGCCTCCAAGGGCTTGAAGCCTGCCACGTGAGGAAAGGCCAAGAGGACTGGGCTTGCTCAGCCTTGAGAAAAGAAGGCTCAGGGGAGACCTGATAGAGGTAATGGTTCTGGTATTTAAGGGGTGGCTACAAAGAAGATTGAGAGTCAATTTTTAAAATGAGACACATGGAAAAGACAAGGGGTAACGAGTACAAGTTACTCCTGTTGAGATTCTAGTTGAACAGAAGATGGACATTTTTCACAACAAGGACAACCAGTCACTGGAATAATCTCACCAGGGAAGTGGAATTCCCCAACTTTGATAATTTTAAGATTCAGCTGGACAGGGTGCTGGGCCATCTGGTGCTTTTTCTAAAAAAAACTGCACCAGATGATCCTTGAGGTCCCTTCCAACCTGGTATTCTATGATACTGTGAAAATGCTTGTCTGTATTTACTATAAAGGCTACACATGGCTTGAGGCTAGTTCTACCCTTCTTTTTTTTTTTTTTTTGTATACCTATTTATGCACAGTTATGTTCCATCTTTTTAAAAAATAACATCTTAAACATCTAAATGTAAGCCTTGACACCAGATGCAGTTACTCAATAGTGGAATTGTCAGGGGAACTTTTTGAGATAGCTGAATGCAATGTCATGAATCAGGAATAGAGAAAGTGGGGATTTGACAGGATGTGGTATTTCTTTCTGAGAAGCTGCAATTCGGAAAAGGAAACTGGGAGTCCTGTTAGATAATAATCTTATTTAACATCTCAGATTAAGTGTATGGAAAAAAGAATTAATGTCATCCCCGCGTACATGAAAAGGAATATTGAATAGGTATAGGGAAGTTACTGTTCTGCTGCATTTGCCAGTGAAAGTGGTTTTATATAACTCTAACTATCTAAACTGATCTGATTTTCCCACTGCAGGTTTTTCTCTGTTGTCTTTGGAGAAGAAAGCTACATGGTTAGCACAGACTATGTGCATAACACTTAGGTAGCTCAGGTTAAATGGGGTGATACCTATCCATGTCCCAGCAATGTTCAGAGTTTACGCAAGGCATGCAGCTTCCAGATTCCACCTCTAGGAAGTTAAGAGAGATCCTCTTGTGCTCCGTCCTTTCCTTATCATTCAGATTTTAGGAAAATTTTGCAAACATCTTCATACTATGATGTCATGTCTTCTCTTTTACTTGTTGATCATTAAGAGAGTAGTTGCTTCTGTCCATGCTCAAACTATTAGCAACGGCACCACACTATCCACAGCTGGACTGAATGAGCAAGGGCCTGGATATTTTTTCAGGCTTTCAGCAAATGCATGCAGACAGCTTTGCATCATTTACTGTCATATAGAAAGCTTGTTTTTGCAATTATACATGAGATTACTATTAAAGTGGAAAAAAAATCCAAGAAAAATAATTCAGAGGCCAGAAGATGCTCTTCCTTTTCCTTCTGTTCCTTCTGAGTAGCCCCATAGTGCAGAGCTAGTAAAAAGAACTAGGGGTTGTCACACATATTACTCTTTGTGGTGGGGTACTTTTTCTCCCTGTGGATTATTATAGCTCCTGGCATAGCAGAACCCTGCTGTGCTTGGTGTTATTAATATGTCTATAACAATAACAACAGTGATAATAAGTATACTGGAAAACTTCATAGCTGTAGAATGAAAAAGGTAAAAACTACTCCCTTATTCAATGACACATGAATATCCATTAATTATAATTATGTACAAAGCTAATTTTTGAGATTTGACTGACTGGAAATGGTTTTGCCCAAGAGCCAGTGCCTTTTCTTAGTAGGTTTTCATGATAATGCAGATGACATTTGTGTCACAACCTCATATCTTGTCAGAGCAAGATATTTCTTCACTGCTTCAGTGAAGAAGTAACACACAACGATTTGTGTAGTAATCCTTCTTGTGTCCTGATGGAAACGGGGAACCCACAAATATTTTAGTCTTAATATCTACTTGGAATTAAAAAGCATTCAAAATTTTTTTGTCCGTGTTGTCTTTGAAAGACATGCAGTCACACAGATACTTCACTCATGCATGTTTTCCCACCAGAAGACAGTAGGAATTGGATTGAAATAATGAAGACTAGGCAAATAAACAGCTATTTTCTTATATTTGAGCTATATTTCCTATATTTGTAATTGCTTGTGGAAATAAACATATATTTTATTTGTCTTTTTGGAATTATCAGACATAGGTCTGGATGGAAGAAACCAAAGGTATGGTTCAGAGGTGAACATTGTAATGGCATGGGAGACAAAACAAATGTAGTGCCTCCCATATGACAGGTCTTTGTCTCCCTTTTGAACTTTTTACTTTTAAATTTTGATGAAATGTGTAAAAAACTTGATGACAAAATAACACGTTATTCAGTTATAAATAGACTGCCTACATTAGTAAGACACAATCCGTTATTGCTACATGTGCTTCCGTACTCAGTTCCTATTTCTGTTTCTGACGTTGCTCAAAATGATTGAGTAATCACTTGGGTTTATTAATATATTCCAACTATGATTAGACTAGTGCAAGTCATCAGCACTCAGGCAACACACTGCTAAACTGTAAACAAATATGTTCAGGACCAATGACATGAACAGCACTTTCTTAGTCAGTCCTGCACTAAGTAAGTGTTCACATTCTTCATACTGCGTTTGGATCACTGGGGTTCGGATTGGTTTAACTTGCATTGAAATTAGTGGCCACAGATGTGCAGGATTCATTTCAATATTCTACCAATACCTAACCAATACCTCAAAATATGGCTTAGCAACCATTGCTTTCACATGCTGATTGTGAAACTGTAACGGAGGTACCACAGTGCATTCCTAGTTCACTTGATGAATCCACATTCTGTTCTGCCAGGGAATGTTACTCACTAGCAAGAGTGCTCTTTAGAGATGTGTAAACTATGGAGATTCGCAAGTCACTTTCAGGCTAGCCATCTTGTTAATAAGCCTTGTAATGATATCAGGGAAGTGGGTTAATTAATTTAAAAAATCATTAAATAACTCCCAAAAACCTCAGAATTCAGAAAAGTGAGTGACTAAGATACTCAGCTATGAAATGCAGAGCAGAATTTAAAACTTTTCAGAGCAGGTTATAAAGCTATTTGGTGGCAGAATAAACTGTTTATTCCCAGCACAACGCTTTTTTGCAGTATTCGTGGAAAGAGTTGGGTCCCACAATCAAGGAAAACTTTAACCATAAATAAATGTAACCCTTGTTTCTATTACAAAGTCAGAAGAGGAGAAAGATGAGTTTAGGTGGTTGGGATGAATTCAGATGAGGGAGAATGAAAAAGGCATCTAGTGACTACCGGACTTGATTCATTCAGAGGTTACTTCTAGATATTCCACTATTGTTTGGCTTTTAAGAAGATGATGGTTTTTAGAAAGAAAGCTCAGTATTGCCTTTAATGTCTCAGTGGACTCAGAAATATTTTGGGACTTTTTGTCTTTTGACAAGACTTTTTGTGCTTGTACATTTAAATGGTCGTGCTTGGTAAAAAAAAGCAGCTATGGAATCAAACATGAGACTTTGATTTTAAGTTTAGAGAGAGTTTGTTCTTCATTTTCACAAATGATGCCTCCAACAAATAGATGGGGCTTTAACACTTGTTCATATTTATTGATATTAAGAGCAAACCAAACTGAGTTGTTACTTTAACGACAGAGTCTTTTAAATCATATTCTTAGGATCATAAAAATTTTATGGGCTATTTCATGGCAAGATATCTCCAATTAACTGTTTTGCTAACTGTAAAAAGTTAGATAAGACAGAGGTTTTACTACTGTTTTAGTGTGAAAACTTATGACATCAAGACTTTACTACTTCAGGGAACTAGTCTTGAAATTTAGTCAGAGTTATTGACTAATCACATGACTCTTTTTTTTTTTTTCCTTAGAAAGGCGTTGACAATTTAGCACGTCCATTTAAAAAAGAAGCCACACAGAATCCTATATAAACTACTTCCACAGACAGCCTATTACTCCACCCCACTGGGATGATATAAGGTAAGAGTTACATAGCTCACTGGATAGCTCTAGAGATGCCAAAGATGTGTTTTATGTTGTGATTGTAAGGTCCTTAATTTTCTATTACTTGCTATTTAAGTGCTAACTTAGGAAAAATGCTTAAAAGTACCTTTGTAATAAAAGTATTTTCTTGGGCTTTGCAGCTTTAGTTTAGCAGTTACATTAAAATAAGAAATTATAGAATCATAGAAATCATAGACAATTTTGAAAGAGTTTAAAGGAAACTCAAATTCTTGTGTCAATTTTGAATTTACATTATNGGGGCTGTGAAACAGCCTCGTCTCTGCTTCACTGCTGTCAGTCAGTGACTGAGAAAGGCTCTTTGGGACCTGCTGTGCTATCCCTGGGATGGGAATCTCTCCCCACTGCCAAGAATCCCCCACAAAACCTTTCTAGAGGAATCTTCTCCTCTTTGTGGGTTGAAGGAAGTCCAGGAGGACAGCAGGGTTTAGAGTTGGGCATCCTAGAGAGTTCTAATTAGTTCAATTGATCTGATTCTCATCTGACAAGTTCCTTTCCCAGAATCAAGGAAAAAGAAATCATCTGTCAATTCAATCGTGGGGTATTTAATTTGATCCCAAAGAGAATTCTTCTCTTTGCCATCTAATTTGTTGAAAAGCTTCACATTTTGTTAGCAGAGGTTAAACAGTAAGAGGAAGTGTATGTGCATGAGAGAGTCTGGGGAATTAAGTGGGGAATTTCCTCTAAAAGTACAGACAGGGGGGAAAAATATAGTACAGCCCTGGCGAACTGTGGGCAGTGTCATTTGTCATCACAACCAACAGTAAGTGATTAATCAAGATTAATCAAGTTTTGAACAAGTTTGTGTGTTTGTGGGAAGTTCACCTTTTAACCTAGTGTTTACTCAATGGTAAATGCATAATTGCTTGACCGGACTGACGCAACTCCTGTCTTGTGCAGCCCAGGAGATGGAGATCGAGACTGCAGACGAAGTTGCTATTGTTGGAATAGGATGCAACTTTCCTGGAGGTGAGTTTGGAGCAAAAGCAAAGCAGGCTGTGAGTGAACACTGAAAAGCAGAGTCTTCTATTAATGTTGAAATGGAGGAAACCAAGATGTTTGTCCCTTAGCAGAATTTGTTGCTTTGCTGTTTGTGGGATCTTTTTGAAAGGTGGTGCTGTGGTGGACATGAATTGGTTTGAACTTGTTTGCAGACAGACAAACTGACAGGAGAACCTGCAGTGCTGCAGGGGATTGAGCAGGGCATTGAGCTGCACATGGAACTCATACAAAAGAGCTGGATG
>VZTF01008550.1:1126148-1157913 GCA_013397755.1 Cnemophilus loriae | reverse complement strand
AAACACCCCCAGCTCCCGCAGCTTCTCCTCATAGGACTCGTGCTCCGGTTCCTTCTCCAGCTCTGCTGCCCTTCTCTGGACTCGTTCCAGCACCTCAGTGCCCTTCCTGAATTGAGAGGCCCAGAACTGGACACAGCACTCGAGGTGTGGCCTCACCAGTGCTGAGTACAGGAGAAGAATCACTGTCTTTGAAGACATTCCTTGTTGTCCATGAGAGAAAACAACCAAATCCCCAAGCGTCTTCTTATATACTCCCATACGTTTGCCCAGATGAGCTTTTAAAAGAAACTATAGCTTTTATTGCCTACTAGGAGTAGACTGAACCTGTTATATGTAAGCAAAGGTGTGTTATGTTTGCTTCTATATTGTTAATATATTATCCACAGAGCTATTATGGTCCTTCATAATAGCTGCAATTATTATAAAGTCGACTGCAGTTATACTTGTTTAAATTCAAGGAAATGGAAGATTGCTATAGGTAGAAAAAGAGGAGATTTGCTTTCTTAACATTAGCTGTATAGGAACAGATTCCCTGCTTAGGGAACAGACCAGGCTGTTCGGACACTGCCTCTCTTTGGGAACTGCTCAGTGCAGAGGGAGCGTGTGTGCTACAGAGCCCCACGAGGTTGGGGCTACTTTTGACTCTGCCAAGCGACCGTCTTAACTGGGCAGGTGCAGAAGTATGGGCCAGGCAAAAGCAGCTGGGCCACGCTCCGTGCTGAGTCTGTACCAGCAAGCCACGTGCCTGACTTCTCCCGGTTAGAAAACACAATCCAGGGGAACATACAGTGTCCCTAGGCAGGATTGTACAGACTGGTCTGTGCCATAAACAATGTTTGGCTGCAGGAGCTGGCTTGGGAGGCAAATGAGTAGGGCAAGTCCTGTGATTCCCAAGGCATGGGAGTTTCCGCTAAAACAAATGAGGTATCACCATGGGTGTGCCCTAGCTTCTGCCTGGGATTGGAATGAGTCTCACATAGCTCTGTTGGCAGCATCCCAGACTACAGGACTGAGCAGGTAGGTGTAGTCAGGAACATTTGCTGTTACTGCTTAGAAGTCCCCAGTGCCTTCACTAACTTTTTTCACACATTGTAAATGAGATTACATTATGGAGGCTGGCATTGCTCTTCTGAAGGAAATTTCCTTCTCGTTTTCTCTTGTTCCTTGATAATATTTCACAGCTGGCTGAATAACTCCAAAGCCACAAACCGTGTGTTTAGGCTATACTGTGATCTGATGAAGACAGGACTTAACTGAGATAGAAGCAACTGTCAGCTCTTTTAAGGTGTTTGGTTGCATCTAAGGCTATTTTGTAGCTGTTACCTTATGAGTCTTTAGAATGCCTTCATGCAGCATTGCTAGATTATGAATACAGATGTTAGTACTGAAGATGACTGTCTTGAGGACAGATTGCTTTTCAAGGAGTCACAGAAACACAAAACAAGACTACAAAAGATAAAATAGATGACAACTTCTTTCTAGTTTCTACTGTCTTTAAGCTGGTTTTCCTGTTCAGGCCCTCTCCAGGAAATACATATCAACGATGCATGAATGATAAAGGTTAGCTTGCCATTTAAAGCCTAACTTACAGAGGCCAATTAATTTATTTGTTTATAAGAGGCTCAGGAAAAGTGAAACGACAGTCAAAGAACTGTAAGGTCATGTGACAGAGAAGGAATGAAAACTGGACAGCATCATAGGAGTTGATATCTTTAAAATACTTAAAGCATTGTTATGCAGCTCTTCACAGAGGTACAAGCAGGTGTTCCTCACCCTTTTCATCGCAGTAACTTTCCAGTGCAGTATTTTTCCTTTAAAGAGGGAACTAAACTGTTACTGTAAGTAACAATAATGTTTAATGCAAATAACAGTCACTGGCTGTGATGTGATGGAAATCCCATTCCAGATATACAGCTATTAATTTCCTTTTAGTTATGTGCTACACCTGACAGTTTTCCAGAAAGAGAAGTCTTTCATACCCTGCACAGGCTCTGCTGGAATGGCAGGAGCAGAGCTAAAGGCAGGACATGGTGGCAGAGGAGCAACTCCACTGTTACATGCTGAGCTGTGGTAACATCTCCAGTCAGCCAGGCACAGAGAGGGACATCAGTGGAAGCAGATTAGTGATGAGTGACCTAGTTTTCTCCCTCATTACATCTCCTCCAAGACAACCCTCCACAGTGACCAAAAAAGCAATACCAATGGCGAAAGCCCCCTCATTAGAGGAGACTGCAGTGTACACAGTATAGCTGTATGACAGTTGCAACTTCTTGCCCTCAGTGTTGAAATAATTTCAAAAAATGTGACTGGAGCTCCTTGAAGCAGTTGAGTAAATGCCAGCTACTGCAGTAAGGGGGGTTCAGGCCACAGCTGCACCAGTTTTCATCAAGCGAGCCCCAGTGGCTCTTTGGCACTTCCTGCGTGCTGTGTTACAATGTGACACTAAAGCCTGGGTCCCTCACACTCAGAATCGGCAGCACTGGCCTCACGAATTCATGTTCTCCTTTTCCCAATTTCATAAATACAGTTACGGGGATTTTTGCTTTTCTTGTCACAAGGTAAGGGAGAAGGAAGTAGAGGAATGGGAAAGCAGCTTAAAAGCCCAACCACTGAAGGAGATAGAGTTAGTTTCATTGGAAGTGTGGTGAGGAAGAGGAAGAAGTGTGTGTTCCTGCGCAATTCTGGGAACTCCACTGAAGACAGCCTGTCTGAGGCACATCTCCCTCCTTCATTTTGATGTTCTCACACAGGCATCTCAACAGCTTCTGTTCAAAACTATCCCCATGTATTACATGAAGAAAATACAGGATGATTAGCTAGCAAATGGAATATTCCAAGTACTGCAACAATGAGCTCAGAGAAGACTTGAATGTGTTGCATCTGCTGAACTTTCTTTAGCTCTTTCTTGGGGCTCTATTTTTGTGCTCAGTATTGCAGCTAAACTTCACAAACCGTGACACCATACTAAACATGGTCGAATGTGTGATTTTTAAACAGCTGAAGACGAAGCATTACCATTTTTAACAGCTACATATCCCTTATGGCACTAAAGATGAAATCTCCACATTTCCCAAATGCAAGCCTAGGCCAACTCTTCTCAGCAGTTTTCTGCGTGCATCTGCATGGCACTTTGAAGCATTAAGCCATGAGGTTTTTGAAAGGTAACAGTTCTGCTGCTGCAGGTGTCCTACTGCAAACTGTTTGCTCCCCGAGAAGAGACTGCAGCCCAACAGGCTGCAATTCTTGGATTTCAGAAGCATCACTAGAAACTTAAGGTTAATATAGTAGCTAGTCCATAAAACCTAAAAGCCAAGTGCACATTTCAGAGATTGTAATTTTCGCCTGAAAAATATGACCTGCCTGGAAATAAAGTGGACATTTACCCAAAAATTTCAAGCTTAAAATTTGCAGAGCAGGTTTATTAGAACCAGTATACTCAAAAGAACTGATGTGGGAACATGGTAGAGAAGCAGGAAGAGAAGATTTACAAAATTCCCCTGAAAGTTTCGTTTCAGGCCAATCAGCAACTTTTCTACATAGAACTAGCCCTGAAAGTCTAAAGGAATTTACTTGATTTACACTGTAGCATTTTTTCAGTGTTCATACTGAAAAGCATTTCAAAAGTATTGTTATTAAAATTGTGTCCTGTAGTTCTTGTATTACCTCTTTGCTTTCTGCATCTTATGTGCTAGTCTGAAACGTACCCAACAGCACTAAAGGCACAGACGAGTGATTAGAAGCAAAATTAATGTAATTCATGCTGTTACTCTTTTAAAAATTGGGGTAATCCCAAACCTAACCCCTCTCCAGCCTAGAGCAAGAAAGTATTCTTCCCAAATTAGCTTCAGTGTTTTACCCAATGTCATTAGTTTGGTGCCTGACTTGATGGTGAAAGAAGGAGAACAGGGAGCTGTGTTTACTGGCACTACCTTTCGTGAAAAGGGCCATCTGTCACAGAACCTAGTTTTGCATGATGGTTGCGGTAAATCCCATCTTAATTGTCTAGTCTCACCAAAGCAGTAGTTGGGGGAACTGCAGCTCAACAGGACAAAGCAACCAGCCCAGGAGTCTTGGTCTCATCAGAGGAAAACAAGAAGCCAAAGACATCAGGTTACACAGAAACATTCTCAGAAATTTTCCTTTTGTGGTACATTTTCCCCTCAAACAGCACAAGCAGGCTGCAGAGAGTGACAGCAGCATTAAGAGAATCTGAAGGAGGGGAGCAGGCTCCTTTAGTCTTGTAGGATGAAAAGGCATGGTAGGCAAATAGTCTCTTTGTAAATAATCATTTGTAAATAATAATTTAAAAATCAAACAACCAAAAAACTCCAAAGCTATGGGGGCTTAGGGAAAAACACATTTAGAAGCTTCAAATACACAGAAGTGACATCTGTTTTAAGAAGTGAAATTATAATGAGTCATTAGTAAGGTTTTCCCCTGTCCCAGCCCCCCCAAATAAGGACACCTGGTGTAATAGATATTAATGCACTACATGGCAAATTTTCCAGCTTCATAAAGGGTTTTGTGCTTTGACAGATGCTCAGATGAACTAACTTAGAGATTGCAGGAGTTGTCTTTCAAAAACCTGGACAGTATCCACTAGTTTAAAATGTTGCCCTAAAATCCAAAGTTTCACCCTAATGACACACACCACTGCAGTTGTGCGAGAACGGGTCCTGCTTGTATCATCAGAGGATCCTTTCTTGCAAGCATGTTCCAAATTCAGTTTCAAGTTCACATACAGAACCTTGGCAACTGTTCTGATATCGATGCATGCCATGCATCCATAATTAGAAGCCTGATTTTTTCTTCCAGACGCTTTATTGTATACAGCTGTTCATCAGCACGTCATGCATTTCCCCATATGTCACCTTTACTGAATTGTAGCCATAAGGAAAATTTTAAGGACTGCAGTTAAAGACATAGTTAAGAATATCTACTGAAACTTGTCAGTCCACAATTCAATCTTCTATTTCAACAAGTGTGCTTAACTTTGGGTTCAGTGCACAACAAAATATATGTTGTTCTTAAATGCAGGTATTTTGAAAATATGGAGGTTACTCAGGTCAAGGGAGGTGATCCTGCCCCTCTACTCAGCCCTGATGCCACACCTGGAGTGCGGTGTCCAGTTTTGGGCTCCTCACTACGAGAGATACAGAGGTTCTGGATTAGGTCCCATGGCGGGCAACAAAGATGATTAAGGGATGGGAGCATCTCTCTCACAAGGAAAGGCTGAGAGAGCTGGGCCTGTTCAGCCTTGAGAAGAGATGACACAGAAGGGACCTCATCAATGTCTGCCACTATCTAAAGGGGGGTTCCAGGCTCTTCTTGGTGGTGCCCACCAATAGGACAAGAGGCAACAGCCAGAAACTGATGCACAGGAAGCTCCACTGGAATGTGAGGAAGAACTTCTTTACTGCGCAGATAACCACACACTGGGAACAGGTTGCCCTGAAAGATTGTGGAGCCTCCCTCACTGGAGATATTCAAGAACCACCTGGACACAACCCTGTGCCATGTGCTCTGGGATGGCCCTGCTGGAGCAGGGAGGTTGGACGAGGTGACCCCACTGTGGTCCCTTCCAACCTGACCCATTCTGTGAATTCACTAAAACCACTACAGAACACAGGAACTGGGGAAGAAGAGTACCACCATGTTCAAAACAAAGAGATTTCTATCTAATCAGAGAAATTA
Organism: Cnemophilus loriae; assembly: GCA_013397755.1. Lineage (NCBI taxonomy): Eukaryota > Metazoa > Chordata > Aves > Passeriformes > Corvidae > Cnemophilus > Cnemophilus loriae. The sequence continues at coordinate 1,152,219 of VZTF01008550.1, read as the reverse complement.
ATGTAAGACTTACTGATTTAAAAAAAACCTAGAAAACTAGAACTCATTAAAGTGTCTTGGCAATAATTTGATCAGGATATACCTTTCACATTTCCTGTTCTGAGGCTGTAAGTAGAAAGTAACAACAAACTTCACAAAGAAAAAAGTGATGTTCAACACTTGTGTACTGAAATCTTAAGTCCTAACCTTGGTCAAGTACTACTTAGACAACACACTGCAGCCACCAGCAGGATCCTTCATTTAACTAGCATGCTTTGAAAACACTGCAGCACAAACCACCCAAGTCAGATAAGCTAGTTTCACTCCTAGGAACAAACACTGCAGACTTATCCCCTTCCCTCCAGAAACAATGTTTTAAGGAAGCTTAAGTATCTGCCAGTGATGTTATTCACTGAGAGGTAAAAATATAAAAGCATGTCTTAAGATGTTTTACACCACATCCTTAGATTTAACTGTAAACGAACAAGAACACCATGGCTTCAATGAAAGTTATTTAAATTTGAATGCAGAGAATACTTTATTAACTGATTACAGTTTTGATGACCAATTTTAAACCATAAGTAGTGTGGGAAACATAGTGGGGGACATTAAGGCTGAGCCATATATATATAGACAAATCTGGATACTGATATTCTGTACATTTAACCTCTGCTTTTTCTTTATACATGTTTTATTCAGTGTCTGCAATTGATCAAAGAGGAAAAAACCAAAAAAACCTGGCCACTAATTTAGTCTTATACCTGGAATGAATTTTTGCATGGGTTTTTAAACGCAGTGTAAATTTCAGTTGAGATCAAACAGATTTTTTTTAACCACACTCCCAATGAAGTGTTTAAGTATAACCGGAGTTTGTCGCTGTTATAGATTTGTGCAATTATTTTTCTCTTTCAAAAACTAGCAGTACTTCTTTTGTGTAGAGGTTAATCTATTTAAGATAGTATTAAACTTACCTAACAGATCGGGAAATCAATATAAATTAAGTGCCTGTGGTGTGTATCAGTTCTCCTGCTCTAAGCAACCCCTATCACTTAAGTGGACATACTTGCAATTTTACAGAATTACACTGACTTTTCAACAAAACCCAGAAATAAAAATTAATTTACTGTTTTTGCACTATGAGTAGTGCTCCTACACAATGTGATAACCGTTTTCCATCTGTACAGCTCCCTTTTGTAAAGCTGGGCAACACATATGAAAGAAAGACAGACATCAATGGTTTGTGTTCTGAAAGGTATTTCAGTTCTTTAGTTCCAGTCACTGAAGGAAGAGGCAGAGGCAAGTTTGAATTATCCCAGAAAACTGAACAATTGGTTTTATTTGGTGTCTTCAAGATGCTTCACCTTCTGTGGGAGATGTAGATGATGTAGGAGAGACCATTTCAGGTTTTCGTGAAATTCTGTCCAATTCTGCCTGAACATCTGTTAAAACTGGCTTCTGACCTACAAAATAAACATGTATCATTCAGTCACGTTTATGAAAAGCCTATAGCGTCGTCAATTCTCAAATCAGACAAATCCTACTAATTGTTACTGCACGCTTTGGGTGCAGAGTAAAGGCATAAGGCCAAAACCCGAAAGAAACAGGCAGGAAACAGTAGAGAGAAAGTCATATCTTTTCATATTTCTGATTTCTAAAAGCAACTTCCATAATTATGTATTAATTGTCAGTATATGAAGAGTTAAAGTAGAAAATACAGAAGACTATTAAAACTAGCAGTTACGACTACTTCTATACAATTTTCTGTATAATTTGTATTTGAAATGATGCTGAATGTAAAAATCGGGGGTTTCACCAAGCCCAGCAAAGTCAGTTTTGTGTACTTGGTCAGCATAAACATGACACCGCTGCTCATGGGTGCACACAGACCTGCAGATGGCAAATCCCTTTCTCTCCTCACCCACTTATCTCCTCCCTAACTTGGAATGGCACAAACGTTTGTGCAGCCACACTCTAACCCAATGAAAGCTCAAAATACACCATTTCCCCCCACCCTTCTACACTTAATTCTTACTCCTCAGTCTAGGTTTCTATCCCACTATGTTCTATAGCAAAAATGGAGGAGACAATATGGGAAAAGGCACTGCAGTACTAAGACTCCAACGCCACGACAAGTGTGCATAGCATCTGTAAAGGAATGTTCTGACACATGTGCAGTTGTAGCAGTGTCCCAGCATCCTTTCTGAAGATGCAAATTAACAGGAACTATCCATAAAGGAATTTTGGCCAGATGTACTTTGCTGCTCTTCAAATCATTTAACAAAAGATAATACTGCATCAGAATCAAAGCAGATAACGTTCCAACTAATAAGCAGAGAAATTTCCCAAAACTGCTGAGGAAAAAGTAATTCTCAAATCCCAAATTACTGTATTAACTGACAATTTTCAGATTTGAAGAATGAGTGCTACAGATATCACTAAATACAAGACAGCAAACACTAAGGCAGGTGAAGAGGCCACATCTAAGCCAAACTCATTAGCATTTATGGTAATTCCTTGAAAATGTAGTCCTTTCTGATGTTAAACTGGCTATAACCCTAACCCTTCCTTTGTTGTATAGTGGGAAATTTCTGAGAACTGTTTTGCTTCTTAATTAATTAAATTCTGCCCTTGAAGTTTCTGCCACAGCCCCAGACAGAAGGCTTTCCTGGAGTGCTGCTTCTGTTTGCTTGGCATCACCCAAACCTGCTGCCAGCCACTCCCCACAGGATTTTTCAGTGGGTGCTCTCTGTGCCTCATATTGCGTCAGCTGCATTTGTTTGAACAATCTCCATATGTTGTTCAAACCGGCACTGCTGACTGCCTACAGCACATTAGGAAGCACTCAAACTTTGCCTAGCCAACTGAGTTTTGCACTTAGAAAAGGGAAGTGTGCACAGATGAAAAAACTTCAGGGTTAATCTACACAAAATGTTAGTGGGAAGTGTGAAGTACCAATGAAACACCAGCATTCTCCCCTAAGTGCAGCATTATCAACCTCTGGGGAAGCAGGGAGGGAAGGTGTCTGTGTACACATGCTCTTAAATAATACAGAAACGTTTTAAATTAGAATAGCAAGAAATGCCAGTATAGTCCAGCATCTAGCTTTAGCACAGTCACTATTACACATTTCTACATTAATTATAATTACTAATCACCTCATATATAAACAGCTGTCAGAAGAAAATATGTAAATATTTTTACACGCTGTCACCAAACTCAAAGTGCTCATCACATCAGAGCTAGAACACTACTGAAAGAAAATTTAAAGCTATTTTAACACTGACAGTATTGTTAAAAGAATCAACTTGAAATTCGGTCCCAACCTATTTGAATAAGATTAAAAGAGGCTTATGGCATAAGCCATTTTATTGGGATGGTGGGAACAAAGGGAAAAAACGAGGAACTCGTAGACACGATTCATGCTTAAACAACTACATGAAAATTTTTTCTTTGCTCCTCTGAAAACCATAAAAAGGCAATACTAAAGTGCCATGAAAACAAAAGCAAAAAGCCATATAGAATATAAAAGGATATATATATAAAGCATTCAGTTAAATACAGTAGTGTTCATATTTCTGATAAACTATACTAACAGGAACAATCCATCACTCAATTTAGATTGAGTCGATCTTTTGTCATTAATCATACCTGACTTTTTTGCTGATGGTGGTAAATTGCTGCCAGCACCTCCAGTGCCACCTCCTCCTGGACTGCCACCAACACCACCAGGGCCACCAGGAGAACCAGTTTTCTTGCTCAGGAGACTATTGAAGAAGTTAGCCAGGACTCCTTCAGATGTAGCTCCAGCTACAAGGTGAAGAAGGAAAGAAAAATCACAACAAAAAACCGACACAGATTTTCTAAGTAAATGCTGATTTAGTGCGTTAATCAATCTAAATAAGCATATTAAAGCAAGCAGGCAAAGCAATTATTTTACTTCTCCAGCTGCATTTGTGCCCTCATAAGAAAAGGTACCTTTCATATTGGGATCAATCTTTTTTGACCCAGTGGGGATAGGTGTAACACTGGCAACATTTGATGTTACAGATCTATTTGGTGTCCTAGGAGATCCACCAGGAACTCTTGGTGAGGCATCCTATTAAAAAAAAACAAAACAAAAAACAACAAACCAGCAAACCTGAAGTGTAAGAATACATGAAATAAAGCATTTTGTTATTTCTCACAGCTCCTAAACTTCTGTTTTTTAAATGTAGTATCTCACACAACTGAAACAACACAGGATTAGATTTTGCTGATTGTGATTTCATACTAGTAGAACACTGTTAAAACTATTAACTTTAGTGTAACTAAAGCACTAGAGAAGCTTTTCACTTCATCCCGATGAGAAACCTGAAAATCCATCTGTTACTGAGTAGTGTCTCTGACCATAAATGCATCCTAACATATGAAAACAAAAGCCAGGACTTTTAGCCCTTGCTGTCAATACAAGCTGTCATGACTGACTGTGAAGTGTCATAATTTTAGAGCACTATGAGACTTTAAATACTATGTAGTTTAAAACAATTAGATCAAACAATATGTGACAGCGCAGATAAAAACAGCCCTCTAAATATATAAAAGTTAATGATTCTCATGTGATGATATTTAAAATTTTTATTACTAACCACTGGCCTTCCTGCAGCAGTGGGTGGTTGTTTCGCCAACTGTGACTGCAAAAAAACAAACATACACATAAAGTGTTAGATATTACAGTGACTAAGAATAAAACCCCAAATTTGTGTTGGGAATGTTGTTAAATGAAACTCTTGTTGCTTGTTTTATAGACAGAAAGTTACCTGCTGCTTCATAAGAAACACTTGGTCATCCTCTGCTACGATTTCTTTTTCATGAACAAACTGCAATACAAAAACATGAGCATAAATCTGACTAAAAGAAAGAAAGAAAGGTATTCTCTTTTTTATCTGCTGGGGAGTATGACGAAAACATTCAATAATGAAGTACATGTATAAAATACTATTATTGCTGCATATCACGTTTTTCATATTTAAGACTGCTGCCTCATGGTTCCATTTAGGCCAAGTTAATTAGAAGTGAAACAGAATTATCATTAACTCCTTTGACCTGTCAGGCATAAAGCTGTAGATACATTCGTAGAAAGACCCACTAAAAAGTTCATTTAATTGTTCAGTAAAAAGGAATGAAGTAAATGGTTACAAGGCACATTCAGGGGTCTCAGGATCAGTAAGAAGCATTCATGGATGCACACACTCTGCATCACACCCATGTCTCTGTTAATTTATTGAGGCCTCACCTCAGTATTACTTTATAGGTTAACTATGGCAAACATGACTCTTCACCTGTGTTACATGAGAGTGGTGTAGGAACTGGACACAGATATCTCAGATCCCAGTTCTATGCATCCAGTCACCAGCACTCTCCTTCCAAATAAACTCACCAAAAATTGTGCCCAAGCAAGCATGGCAAATATCAATATCAAAGTTTATAATCCAGGCCTGAAGTTTATAATCCAGGCCTGAAGTTTATAAGCCTGCAAAAGGAAACATTGTCAGGTATATTTTCCTTGGATACCTATTTAACATGTCTTGATATTTTCCCTCAAGACTGCAGAAAGGACATAGTATTACTTTTCTCCATTCAAATAATTCCCACTTGAAAATAAGATCAGTCACAAAATCCTAGCTTTGACAGAAAAGAGCCATAGAAATATTTGCCTTCAACAACCTCTGAGTGCATGGGAGTGCACTGCTGCTGGCATTTTGTTCAACAACCTCACATATGTTTACAGGCAGTTCTGTCAAGGCCTTTCGTTAGATAGCACAAGTGAAAATACACTGAATATATTTGGAAGCTGTTTTCACATGTTTATTTCTGATTTTACACTGTCTCAACAAGCTTTCTTACTTTAAATACTCCAAAAGAAACAGAAAGGATTATGAAGTTACAAGCAACTCAGAGCAAAATGAAGTGTTCTTAAAAAAAACCAACTCAACCTGAGAAACAGGCAAATCGTATTTAGGCTTTTCAATACCAAATACATCTTAAAAGCAAAACAAGTATATTTGTAGTCTTGAACAATGTAATAGTGGCAGACAAAAAAGTGTAAGCTGAAGAAGAGCTATACAGAACAAAAATGCATAACGATTTTTTTTGTTAACTAAAGAATAACTTTAAGAACAAAATAAGAACACCTCCCTCCCCCATGGTACATCACACTTATGATAAGCTGGATGCATAGTCTCAGTGAAAGAGAAACAGACAAAAAACTGACAGGCAAATAAATAGCAAAGAAGTTAAATGCCAAGACATGTCAGCTTACCTTTCTGACTGGTGGTTTTGTTATGATATCTTCAAAACTGTCATCTGCTTTTAGTGTCTGGAAGTTCTCATGCAATATTCCTATCTTCTTGTCATTATCCCAACCTGCAGGACTAGAGGAAAGATTATTTGGCGTCAAATTCTATTGCTCCTTCAGGCTAATCTTGCATGTAGTCCTGAACTGCACACAACTGAGAGGCAGGAAAGCTGTCACAGTGCCCATTCTCCTACGCAAGCTGGTTATTGACCAGTACAAGTAGGTAGAGACTGGTTCACCGTAACAGAGGGGATGAAAATCTCTGGGCTTAGCATTCCCTTTGGAGCAGTGAGTGTTTGTAATCTTCATCTGAATCTAACTCACTGGCAATCACCAAACTCCCAAATCATGAGAATGTTATGTGGAACTTTATAAAGCATAAACCAGAAAAGGCTCTAAGTGTTGCTTTACAGTATTGCATAGATAAATTCTGTAGTCACTCACACATAATAGTGCAGATAACTTACATAAATACCGCATCTTTTTCCACAACAACAGCTGGAACATTGAAAGGAAATCCATACAACTTCTGGACTATATATTTATACACTAAATCAATGTTTTTGTTTTCTTTTACTGAAGTGTAAATAAGTGCTGCCCCATCTGAATAAACTTGTTAAAGAAAACTTCGTTTTGTGGCTAGTAAGAGATACTAAAGTAACCTTTCAACTTTCAAAAAAGGGTCATCTACTTCACAGAATTTTGAAAGGGAATACAAAACCAAAGCAAAACAGGTCAAATAACTTCCAACACTTCATTTTGAAATAAGCTATTAAGTAATTTAAATCAATCTTTCTTTCTTTCTGCATTTGTTTTAGGCCAAATCAGCAACTGATTTTCAAGTCAAGTAAGAGCTCTTCTCACTTTCAAAGCCCCCCAGTACCAATGGATTCACTGTGATGCCTTTAAAACAGTCTTCTGCTTTTAGTGAACAAAATTTTTCATGCCATATCCTTGTATCTTCTCATTATTCCACCCTGCAATCACTGCAGCATTAACACTAGCAGCTTCAAAAATGCCAAAGATCTTCCACTTTCCCATCTGGGTTTTTTAATTAGGGGAACAAGCTCTTACATTATACAGTGATCTACTTTTAAAGGAAATGAAGGCAAATGAGTTTACTGTGTATCAGTTACTAAAAGACCAAGACAGTGCTTAGCATTCTAGCATGGTTCAGTATCAAATTAACACATTTTATGCACAGGATTAATAAAAGACTGATTTTTACTTTGGGATTATATAAATACCAAACTCCCTAACTTATTTCTACATGCCTGCAATTCAAATCCTAGAAGAAAGTTATATAATGGGGTCTGATTCCTATTCAGTGAAGCTTAGAACGGAATTTCAAGTTGTACATGGCATACGCAATTATGGAGGCTAATCCCTACTAATATTTTGTGTTCTTCCTCCACACACAAGAGTTACTACAATTACCCATAACTCCATTTTGAAAAATTAGGTCTTGGAAGCCCTTTGAAAGAAGTGCCATTTCAGCTGAGGTCTCTGGCTCTTGAACCAATTTTTCCATCTGTCACCTGCTGTCCCTCCAATAGCATTTAAACTTCCCTGTACCACAGCACAAATGATAACACAATGTAGGCATGTTACCAGCATCTGAAGTCTAGATCTCAGCACGTCCAGCTGACTAAACAACACTAGACAGTATTTTACACACTTCTAAAAAAATGAAGTTTAAAAATAATAACAGCACAGCAACAGCTTCTGTGCATCGTCTCTGTACCAATACAAGGGAAGTCAGTGGACCTTGCCTACAGCAATTCACACTTCTTTCCTTCCCTCATAACCTCATCCCCTGGAATTACTGAACATGTTGGAGACTGTATATTTGGGACAAAACGACTAACACGCCTTATGCACATCTGGAGCAAGATCATACTTAAATGAATTATCTTGTTGTTATTTTAGGGAGCTTGTCAGCTAAGATGTGCTGTTCTGCGAACTGACTCCTAAATATGGAAATAGAGGCAATAAAGAAATTCATGGTAAGGTGACACGCTAGAAACGCTTGTAGCTCTGTAAAAAGAGATAAAAAAACCCAGAAAAGTTTAATTCAACGTTGCCCATAGGGGTAGCTGAAGCAGACTGCCAGCTACCGTAGAAGAGTTGCATCCTACTTCGGTACAGATGCAAATATTCTTTTAAGCTTGTCATAATTAATATAAACATTGAATTGAGTCATTATACCATCTTTATGATGTGTTAAAGGATACACTGTAAGCAAAACCGTCTGATATGTGACTGAATGAAGTCGAAGTGTTCATCTCTGTAGTCATGCTCTTTTTCTAGAACACTGATGGCATCACACTGTCAAAATAAACACAAAATTAATATACTGCTTTCCGTCATTTGCTAAAATAGTAGTGCTGCTACAACATCCAGTTCACAAAGGGAAGGGGAGATGGAGTGGGGTGGGGTAGTGCAAAGGAAAACAAAAACCTGCTAAGACAGTTTAGAAGCACAATTGAACCTTTTTGGTTTTAATAATATATAACTGGATGGACATGTACTGGGGTCAGCATAACTTGAGAGTTCAAGTGACTGGAACTTTTCATTCCCTCTCCCTCCCCACTCCAATGCAGTGGCTCAAAATCTCTGTTGAAAACTTACCACTAAACGATATCACCATTTTTTACCCAATCTTTTTTTACACACTGTGGCATTAAAAGACAGTGTTTTTAATTCAGTTACTAACTAGCTCTTTGCAAAGGGAGGCAAAAGCAAGGAATGTGGAAGCAGAAAAAGAAAAAAGGTGAAGGGGTGGAGAAAAGAATAGCAGGAAACTAGCTGGTGGGAAAAAAAAGTGCTGTTCAAATGAGAGGGTTAGCCTTCCAGAGAAGGAACAGCATATGCATCAAAAGATTTATGCCTTCCCTGGGGGCCAGCAGAGGCTGCAGATGCAGTATGCTTAATGCCAATGAGAACTGAGGAGCCGGGGGCAAAAAAATAACAAAACCAGATAAAAAATAGCCACAGGAGAACCATACAATTGTTTTCTTTACATTCAGAATATGGTTACATATCTAACAGAAACCAAAACAGATCACATAAACATCCTAAGAACTGAGGAAAGTTCAAAGTGTAGCACTTCATTAACTACAACTCTCACATAAGTTCACCTTCAGAAAAATATAAGAAATATTAAAAAAAACGTAACACTATTTTCAGAATATGGAGGACTGTGGATATCAAGGGGAATTCTAGCTGCTTATTGACTAGCTCATTTCTATGAGCAAAACCAGGTCTGAGGTATTTCTCAATTCCTTGAAAACTGGTAGAACTAAAGGAAAAGCTAATTCCAAAATAACATTAAGTAATGGGTTCTAGAAGATAACCAACCTTCAACAGTAAACACTTTTAAAGAGTTCTTAAGTGAGGTATTCAGAATAACTTAATAACCATGTGCTTCCCACCCCAATCCACAATTGACAGAGTTACTTCAATAAAATATGCAAAAAACCTAAAATGTGAAACAAACCTTTGTACAAACTACTACTACTGGAATGCCTAAGTTACATGTTAGTGTATCTGCACCCAGGGGTAAAATCACACTGTCATCTTTGTCTTCCTGTAATGAAGTATTTCTTCTCTGTGGAGAAGCTGGAAAATCCTCGCCTGGTTCTATATACTCCTGGAAGTCTCTTACCACTGAAAGTAAAAAAAGTTACATTAAAACATCAGCTGCTTTATTATTTCAACAATGATTTCCACTGCCATTGATCTCTAGCACTGTTGATTGTATAGTACTTCTGCATCTTGGTGTTGAAAAAATGGAGCATGCACCTACTCCTGGCTACGTGTTGGCTCTGTGCAGCACGAGCGAGAACTAGCAAGTCTGAGATCTGCTGCATCCGCAGCCAGAAGAACATGATCAGATAAAACTGTTAATAAGGACAACGTGAAACCATTTTTATTTTATCATTGTGAAACCACTAGGCAACTGCTACTAATGATTACTGTTTGATCTGTTTCCTAAAGGACATAAGCTTCCTTCCATTCTTCCTGGCAAAGTTAATGGAACAGTTTGTCAGAATAAACAGAATTAAGCCTTATACAAACTGCTTAGCTGCTACTGTATACCAGGTTTTACCTACAGACCCTTTGTCCACACTTCACTCTCTGTACAGTGACCCAATAATAGTAATAAAAAATAACAGAATACACAAACACTAGTTTAAACTAGCTTTATAATTAGTTAATAGCACATTAAACATTTGGTATGCTTTAAAATTATCAGATATTACTTTAAAATGTAGCAAGCAGGCTAAGTTACACTCTAACTTTCTTTTTTCTAATTCTTGTTGCAAGTGCCTGTCATGTTCTGCTGCACACACCCAAGCCTCTAATTACACGGTCACTTACTATCCCTACAGTCAGGGATGCAATGTGAGGCATAAAATGTCTGTACCTTTCACATCACACGTCCTGTTCCACACAGCAGAAACAAGGCTCTACCAAACCAAACCACTGCCTACTATTCCATGAGTAGTACATTCTGATTCAGCACAGGAAGTCAGGCAGCAAGGCAGCTCAACTGCATCCTGCACAGGGGCAGTGAACTACGCCAGAACATCCTCACTTCTGTGTTAATCCACTGCTACCTTCACTAAACTGACTGAAGCCCTCTGAGTTCCTACTAGAAAAGCATCTGTGCAATTAACAGAGTAAGACTTATTTCAATGCCCTAGAGGAAGAAATTGTATTAGGTCAAGATTATGCAATTTTTCTACCGATCTTGGAGTTCACAATAACAAAAAGCACATGCACAGGTTATTATCTCAAACTGTCAACCCAGGCTCTAATTCAAGGAATGCTGCTTCTTCAGTTCTGGTCTGAAAGGCTTCTGAGAGCCTCCCAAATTAACTGAATGTATTTGAAACCCAGAATTCTCTCCATGATATACCAGTCACTCTACAGTGTCTTTCCAGTACCGTATCCTGTCTGCTCTGGGATAACTGCATAAATCCTCCAGTGGATTCCTAAAATTCCCACTGTCTGATCATAACATACTAACCTTTATTTAAGTAGGGAAAGCAGTGAAAAGGAGGATGATGTAGTATATCACAGCTCCAAAACTGTGGAATACTATCTCAGGTCTTCCTTAGAAACACAATTTCATTAAACACAGATAAATTCAGTGAAGAGGAAGAGCTATTTCAACCCTTCACACACATCTGCTACATATCCCCAAATGCCTTCCTGTACCATTTCTAGTCCTCCCAGGGTCTGTCTTTGAGTGGAGTTAAGCTGCTAGAACTGAAGCCAAACACAGCAGCATACCTCCAGAAAACTACACACACAAACCCTCCGTAGATTTCAGTCCTGGTAGCAAGTTAAATCAGCTCTCAGGAGCACTGAACCTGACACAAGAATAAAGTAGGACCCCGTAGCCAACAGTCAGGCAAGCAGCATTCCCTCCTCCTTTTGGCAATGTCAAGCTCCTGCCCACCTAGCAATGCATGAAGTCACATCATAACAGGATGAAAACAAAAACCAGCTTCCAGTCACATCTGGATTGTGTCCAGGGCCTCTGTTATACCCAATGTTCAGACTACTTATTTCTGTAAGAATTAGACTAGATGATAGAAAACCAAAACAGACAAAACTAAATGGAGTAGCATTTTTTTTCTTGACTCATTTCATTGCTTACATTTTCTGGATTTTGTAGAGTTTCTCTATTCTGTTCACTCAGTCAGTAAAGAAGCAAAACCATCAGCCATACACCTTTGATAACAGATATTGGATCCATACTTTCATCCAGCAAAATCCTATCCTGAAAGTGTTTGACGGCATGTTTAATACACATGCACTAACATCCAAAACCAAAACAAAAAACACATCCAACAGAGCTCAGCTCTTCCCACCTGAACAACTTCTTGTGGAAGATACGATTCTAAAGGATGATACTTCCCTTAGAAGAATCTCTCTCTTGAAGGGACAAACAAAACAACTAATATTGCCCTCGCCTCATTCCAGAGTATCTACAACTGTCACCTTACATTCCACTTCATCACAGCACAGCTACAACCTGCATTTCTAAATTAGCATAAGCACTCATTGCTTAAGAATGTATCAGTTAGGGTGCAACTTCAGACTTAAAAAGAGTTTAATCAGGCTATTTGATCTCAACATACAGCTTTCTCAAATGCTCTTCCTTGTAGTAATTCACCAAGAAATGAATGAGAAAGACTCACATTTTACTACCCTAAGGGAAATACAAAGGGTTGCTCAAAAGTAATACGGAGCTGTCATGTGAGTTCAGTCAGTTTAAGAAACCCTGCAAAATCTTTGTGTTCTGCATGTTTAAAACTAAAAAGACAAGACACTGACAGAGCAACAAACACATAGGTCGGTTAACATCAACAATAATTACGATAAAAGTCTTCAAGGGGAAGGGGTCCAGACATAGCCATGCTGCCATAAATCCTCTCAACATTTACACTTTTGGTAGGCACAGAACAGGTCCCAGATTCTCTAACTGGCTAACTACATGAACAGTTAAAAAGCTAATGTAGTGATCTGCCTTTAAACAAATAAATTAAAAACCGAATGCTTAGAATTTCTTTTTTTTCGCTTGGTGAATCTTATCTAGAAAAATATATAAAAAGCAAGACTGTAATTTCAGCTGTGTTCATTCTGAAAGTTTTTTCCCCCCTACACTGTTATTCTGTTAGAAAGAAGTACTAGTATTGTTCATATAGCTACTTGAGACTTATCTGAAGCTAGACTTGCTTGGTAAGTTCTAATTTTAAATAACACTTCCAAAGAATGAAAAAGACTGCAATGGAGAGATTAAATGGTGCAGAAAGCATTAAGCATATTTCAACGGATTCCCATGTATTTGCAGAATACTCACACTTTTGCTCCATTTCTTTCATTTCTTCAGGAGGAATTTTTAACTTGTCAATATGTTCTCTTACAACACTTGCCCATTTTTGTAAAGAATCCAGTGCAGTCCAAGGTCTAGACATGTCTACTACCAACATAATTAGAGTGTCCTTTAGAGAGCTTGCCTCCATTGCAAATTTAAGAAGACCTTTGTGATACAGGTCACCATCCAAAATCCATACATTACATCTTGTTTGGTCTACAAGAAAAAGGAAAAACATTTAATGAGATTTACTCAAAACACACCACTACATAATGGCTATTGAATGTTCTTTGGACATGTAAAATACAAGGAAGAAAGCAGATGATGTTTTATCAGTCCATTGAACATACATAATGACACAGCAATCTGCAGCTTGTGGGGACAAGCTCCTCCTCTTTCAAACCCTGATGTTTAATGGCTGACAACTGAACATCTTTAACACATTATTTGAAAGGGAGGATCCAGAGAAAGAATTCAATATTTCCAAAAAGAGTTGTCTGTCATTTTTGAGCGGGAACACGTTTTGTTCAAGATGCAACTAGAAGAGCAGAACTGGGTGAACTCAGCCATCTTTTTGCGGCCCTTGCCCTGCTCAGCTCTCAAGGACTGCCATCTCCCCTTCAAAACTCCATGTGACATGCCTAGATAACTCTTAGAGTGTAGAATATAACTTGACCACTCAAAAAAACTGAAGAATTGTACGGTTTTAATGATTGAGATTGATTTAACAGAAAGTTACTCTTCCAATTTGCAAAAGGACAATCACCATACAAATAGACCATCCCATTGTTTTTCCCCCCCAAAAATATCACAATACTACAAATTCACAAACAGTTGTGCAGTAAAGGAAAAGATGTTGATTCAAAATTAGTTGGCTAAATATAACTACATTTTCCCTTCAGGTAAATTTTTATTACTTGTTACAGAAGTTCTGAGGAAGACATTTAAATCAAACTCCCAGTCTTCTTAAATCTGGTTTCAAGTCATCTTTGAGACCAATACCCAGACATGAATGTCAGGTGAAAAAAAAAAAAAGGGGCAACTTCTTCTAGTTCTCCTTCTACATGTTTGGGATTTTTTTATAGTATACTCAAGAATTCCCATTTTTCTACAAAGCTTCCAGTATATCCTTATTCACACCTCATAACTCCAGGTACTGGGATATTAAACACCATCTTAAACATACTTGTTCCTTTCTAGACATACCTTCACCCAAGTTTTTGGGTTTTCTTGTTTGTTTTTTAAATCTCCTTTAGCGTTGTGCACAATTTCCTACCCATCAGTCAATGACAGTAGTCTTGCAGATTGTGTGCCAGCAAGACAAAGGTTTCTCTGTAGGTTCAAGATAACTACGTGCCACAATAACCGAAATGGAAGATAGGAGCCTGGGCACCTTCTCCTCTGTGCCTCAGGAACACACATCTATTCAGAATGTTGCAGCTAAGTCTGCTTCCCTGGTCTTTTCTTTTTAGCTTCCTCTTTTGACAGGTTCCTCTCCTCCTCTACCACTTAAGTGGTCATTCCTAGTATCTACCGAAGAAATTACACAGACAAAGTTCCTTATGATACAAATCACTTCTGGCGTAAGCTGGATTCCACCATACTATAAAGACAGAAAAACATCCCACTGTCATTTCAAATACCATACTACTGAACCATTGCTTTCAAACTGGTTTAAGATATTGTTACAAATACAGACTCACCATCTCGGTCTTCATCATGCACATTTAAATACAAATACTCCATTCCTCTTCCTTTTTTGTACTCCTCTATTCCTTGAATTTTTCCTATTAAGCTGGTTTTACCTGCTCCATCTTCACCTGGAGAGACAGAAGTAAGATACCACTCAGTCTTTAATCACAGTTACATATTAAAAACCACCTGGGGCAAGAAGAAAACCATATCCTAACAGGGTGATTGAGCTCATTGGAGTTTTGAAATACAGCAGCTTTTGCCCAAATCATCCATCTGTTCTGTCTCAGCTTCAAATATTATTTCTACTTATTGATAAATGCAATTATGCCACTAACTATGCTACCTAAAATAGGCTCTTATACCCATCTTTAGAAAGATATGCTGAGGAGTAGTTAAACACCTCGAACAATTTCAGTCTTTCAACTACAACCAAAGTAATAACCAAGTTTTTCTAAAGTAGAGTTCAATTCAGACTAAGCTCCTCTTACAGTTCAGAACTCTCTCATATCAAACAGCACACTGAGTAAGGCAAATCTGTTACCTCAGCTTTTATGAATGTTTTCTTTGAATATTTTCTCCGTTACAGGTCTCAAGAAACCTTAAAAAGAAGTGACAAATAGTAAGTGCACTGCCTTACAACACGTGTGTGTGTATTTGGATAGCACAGTGAGACAAGCCTGCAATCCAGATCCATTCACTCCTATTCTCTCTCCTCCAAAGGGAGCTTGGATAACCACTGAACCTTACAGCATATGCACAATGTAAACACCTCAACTACTGCCAGAGACCCTTCTTGAACAACTTCACTTGCAGTCACAGGTCTCAGAGTTGGAAAACTTCATGTGCATTTTTTCCAGCTCAAATGAGTAACCAAGCTGAATTTGGACACTGGGTTTTGCCAGTTTGTGTTTTTCTCTAATTTGCAGTACGATGAGTATGTAACAGACATTAGAAAATTCTTGAAACTCACTCACAGCTTATAAAATTAAGGTTAATCCCAGGTCCCTAGAAGCACTTCATCGATTTTGTGTCAAACAGAACATTTTTTTCCCAAGTCTCTCCTACAGAGGGAGAGTCTAAACACTTGCTTTTAACCACATAACAAAGACAAAAGTTCAAGGGCAGTAATTTTCACTGCTAAACATAATGATTGTTTCCCTTTAAAAAGAACTGCCCATGATCTCACAAAAGTCAGTACAGCTACATTAAAAACACTATAGCTATAACCACTGGAAAGAACAGAAATACCATACTTTGATAGAGTGATTTTGAATTTTCTTAACATATCATTGCTAAGATTGCCACATGAAGTCTTCAATTTAGAGGATAGCTTTATTTTCATATTTTACTAACACTGGAAAGCATAAGACTGCTTACTCTAAGGTGTCCAGGGTATTTTACTCAATGAAATGAATATATTTTAAATTAAAAACATTTTGAGAAAGAGAGAGAGAGAGAGAGAGAGAGAGAGAAATAAGACCAGAACTGAAGTTCAAAGTCTAGGTAAGTACAGACAAGTTAAATGAAAAATTAAGTTGTATCACTGTAACTTTTTCACAGTTTAGGGGTTCATTTGTGAGCTCCTGTATTAAACCAACATGTATTTGAGCAAACAACTACAGCTAGTTTTAAATAACCATTGGAAAGCAGTGCTATTTTCTAGTCATACATCAAGCTTTTCCTCTTGCAAGAATATCTTTTAAATAATTCTGATGAAGAAGTGAAGAGCTCAAGCTTCATCACCACAGATGAATTACAATTCCTTCTCTGCCCTCACCTCTGCACTTATCCAAGCTTCTTAAAATTGTCATCTACAAATAACTGAGAAGGCTTTATTAGCTGCTGCTCTGACATGTTATGAAGCTGCTTTAATTTTTGCGAACAATGTCTGTATGATTCATTGTGCTATTTCACCTTCCTGAATTGGCAGCTTCAATTAATTCGTGCCAGCAGAAGGCTCAACAGGTAAAACAAATCAAAATTTGTTATTCCTTTTAATGAGGGGTTGCGCTTAAGAGCTTTCTGAGTTTCTCAGAACAGTTGACTTCCAGCTAAGTTCTTTTGCATATTAGAGTTTGATTCACACAAGTGACAATACAGATTTCAACTTGCTTGAATTTGGGAAACTTTAGTATCTCCTGTGAAGTGTATCTACCAGTTCTTAAAGTAACTGCCACAAGTCTAAAAAACAGCTGCGGTTGTAAAAAGTTCTGCACCTGATAAAAGATACACCTAAACAGTCTAAACTAAAACATACTTACACAGGTGCTAATATCTAGACAACTATTTTTGAAAGTGCTCATGCTAAGCAATACAGGCAAACTTGAAATATACACCCCATAAGCCCCTTACTTGTCATAACTCTGTGTTATGTCATTTCCTCTCTGCCCCCGTATTTCCAAATGCCTAAAATAAATTTGAGTTCAATACTGTTAAATTAATACCTTACAGCAAAGTAAGAACTGGAATTTTATTTCCCCCTCTACACTGAAAGAAATTTCACCAGTACAGCACAACACAAGTTGATTTGATGCAAAATTAGTACTTCTGGACACATATGCACACACAGTAGTAATTTCAGCCTTCCATCACAGAACAACTTGCATTTAATCTGTTCCATGAAGAAGCCTGCCTATTCTCTTCCCCATAGCAAATATTCACCCATTTCAAAACATCAAGATCAGGCATCACTGACACACATAACAGTGCTGTGCAAGTTACTGCATGCAGAGAGCAGCGCTCATCTTTCACTAGGGAAAGCCAGAATGATGCATCAGTGAAGTCTGAAGTCAGTAATACATAAACCAACTAGTTTACAAACAGGATGACCCACTTGCAAGGGTACAAGATAGCTGCCTAGCCAAATGTGCCCTACCTTATAGGAGATCCAAAGTTCTTGACATATTTAAGCCAAATTAGAGTCAGTATTACTTAAAAAGCTGTGAGAAAGTAAAAACAGGACCATCATTTATGACACAAGGACTTCCTCCTTTTTGCCCAAACAATTGATCATAAAAATTGAGGAAAAGGTAACTGTCTTGGCCAAGAGAACATAGAATCATAACAGAATAGTTTGGGTTGGAAGGGACCTTTAAAAGTCACCTAGTCCAACCCCGCACTAGTGAAACCCAACATGCTAAGATGAGGTTTCATCTACTTCTACTTTCTATGTGTAGTATGTTGCATATACCTTTTGAAATCATAACAATTGCAAATGTATTTGTATCCTTGTTATTATTTTTTCTCAACCTAAAGTCTTCAATAAAAATGACTTGAAAAGTCAACACACTTTGAATATACTGAGTTATGCTAGGAAAGAGCAGCAGCAGATTTTTGCTTTGTAGCTACTCTTCAGCAAGAATATCAAAACAGAAAGTCTTAAACCAGTGTTTATCTAAAACTCCTAGGTAGTTATTAGAAATCTCGTTATCAAATTAATTCGAAGTGCTAACTTTTAAGACTTCTCAAAACTCAAACATTTTATTGTAATGCCTTTAGTAGTCTTCTCGAAGGGACCTTGAAGAGGGAAATATATGTGAGGAAATTAAAGTCTATTAGCCGTTGGAGGTTTGATGGATAATGCACAACATACTAATATAATTAACATTAATTGCTACCTGGGACATATATAAAAGTATGTATGTTTAGGAAAAATGTCAATCACAATACATATATACACATATACGGCTTTTCAAATTACAAACCTTAACACATTTAACATATTTACCTTTCTTTGTTTGTCTCTGGATATCTCTAAACTATATGAAAAAGTAATGCTGCTTAGTTACAGACAAAAGGAAAACTTCATATTCCCTAGGCTCAAACATCACTGTGTACTAATATTATGAAACAGAACTTTTTTCCAAGTGCTACTGAAGCAATATAGAAAACAGAGCCTTATGCACCTTCAAGAAGAATTATCATCATCCTCCATTTCAGAATTTTGGAAAATCTTGTACCTTCTTCTTTATTTCTAACGGTGGGATAACTAAATTAATAACTGACTTCCATACATAAGCTCATGGAGCAAAACATTTCTGACATACAATTTTTGACATAGCATTTCAAGGTAGAATAAAAACCAGCTGTATTTCGCAACCTTCTTTTGCAAATAACATAAGAAGGCCTCCTTTTGCAGAGTAAATACTAAAGAACTAAAATTCTCCATTATACCAAACTGCACTCACACATTAATGCAACAGCGAGGAAACAGAAGTGATGTTTCTAGCAAGCAGTGCTATGCACCAAAGCTGAACACAAGTAAAAGAGAAACAACAGATTTAATTTTGCACAAAAGTCAGGCTAGGAAGCAGTTGAAACAAAGCCAAACCAATCTGCTTACACACAGTATTTCACTGTCTTGTTAACAAAATGGAAAGTCTTACACTCAACTAAACAAACGCTGTCGCATTTTTATCCACACACTGCTACTACTTCTTTCCTCTGATCAGCTCACGTTTGGGGTTGTGAAAGCTCCTCTGTCCAAGGTGCTACTCTGTCCACAAAACAGATTTTGACAACATCCTTCTTGTTGCTGCCCCCAAACATATAGGAAACTGTAAAAATAGAAAGCCTTCCCAGCCTCCTCCCTTCTTACTACTCCAGGCAAAAAGCATGTTTACTGAGCAGAAAATCGAGTATCACTAAATGTTCTGCTACAATACAGAATTTAGCAAAATGGTCCCCCCCAGACAGGAAGGGTGGGCAATGAGGTGAATGAATCTCCTTCTGCGAGTGCAGGCAAACAGGCACTTATCTATGTACTGCTACACCAACTGTTTAGCCATATTGCATTAGAGAGGACTTAGGCTCTCTGTAAAAGAACTTCTTCAAACTTTCAATTACTATTTTAAAATTCAAAATACTTACTACTCATGCTATTTCCATGTTTCTTTCAGTTTAGAAAATGGAAATAGAAGCAGAATTTCACTGGTCCTGTAACAAGACATTTTTTACTTGTCACAGAAATGCGTACATGGAAGCAATCAATGTGTTATCTCCAGGACAGACATGAGCTTTGACTGTCTGTTTAAATTTTTTCTCCATTGCAAAGTGTCCAGTGCGTTTAAAATACGTCAAGGCAAAGAAGCAAGAAGCGAACATTTCTTTTGTGTCATCGGTATTGGTAGCCTGCCCCTCTTCGATCCAGGGCTCTGTTTTTTTTTCAACAGCTCTTTGGAAAACCCTAGATGCCCTTACTTGTTTGTAGTCTACAATCCTAGTGGTTCGTTGATGGGATTTTTTTGTTTGCATTTTAAACCCATCAATTAAAATTCAGCTTGATATGGGAATTCTACAACTCATCTCTAAAAAAAAAACATGTTCAAACAAGGCCAAGCAAAACTAGAAGTAATGGTCCTAATTAACATCTTCTTCACACCCCACACCCCAAGCATACTTTCGTGAATTAGCTTTATACTTTTTACAATGCAAAAGACAGCTTCTGGGCAGAAAAATTCAGAACATCCAATATCTGTAACATAAAATATTGAATATTTTTATTAAGAGACAAAAAAAATCTATCTTGCTTAAATATGACAGAACAAAGCCACCAAGCCTAAACATGAGTTATCAAATGGGGCTAAGATGCCTTCCCAGAATCCCAGAGCAATCACTATTCCACACCATGTGGAATGTCTGAATGCTGATACAGTGGTGTATAGACATAATGATCTTCTTCCTACTAGAACCAAGCCCATGTGCACTATAGCTATTTTCAAGATAAAATACTCGTCACAAGCTAATAACTGCCTTTTCTACAGCTGCATATTAGCGAAAGAGGCTTGTTTACACATTCTATACTAATCTGTTTTACAGAACAAGACCAAAATAATCAGAGTAAGCCAAATTCAGTTTGCCCACAGAGAACTAAAGAACAAAATTAATTATGTTGATGAGATCCTTCTCTACAATCCCTCAAACCAACATGGAAGTTCACAATAAATAGGCCATAACAAGTCTACAAATAACCTGCCACTAAATTTTCATTTACCCATTGAATAAAAAATTGCTCCTTCTCCATGTTTGTTTTACTCTGCCAGATTAAGTCTTTCCCCTCACATACAATCCACTCAGTATATTTGTGGCACTGAAAAATTAAATAACTTTTCTGAGGAGCACCTTAATTGCACTTCTGCCTTTCAGCATGACAGAAAGCAGACTGCAGCCAACTCTTCCAGCAAGTCTTTTGCCATGTCCTGCACCACAAGAATACATGGCCTGACTGTGGAAACAGGTACAGCAGTGACAGTGTTACCTGTGCTTGGAGAGACCCATAGTCAGAGAAAGGCAAATATTGCAGAGAATTCTACAGTGACTATGAACAGCATCCATTCCTAACTCAACTCTTCTCATTTAACATAGCAGGAAGTCATCTAGGGTATTTTATCCAGGTTCACTACCAAAATAGAATAATCCCATGTTACTATCCATGGGACACCTTTATTGGTACTCCTGCCACTAACCTGCCTGGTGAACACAGAAGCACAATTCCTTTCACTGTTCTTCACCTTTGGAGCTATTTCTGAGATAGAGCCAGTAACCAGCAGCACCTCTGACGATGAAGAGACAAACTTAAATAAATGCAATTCGAGAATTTCAGAACTTTCCACAATGTTCTAAGTGACTTCCACTACACAACATCCATGTAATTCTGGATTTTTGGAAGGGTATTATAGCAGGAAGGACACAACAAAGAGATACTACTTAATTCTAAAAAAATGTAGCTACAAAACAAGCAATTAGAATTTTATCTAGGTCAATGCCCCATCAAAACAATTGACACTTTAGAAGCATAACTCTGCTGACCTAACACAATTTGACTACATTTGGAAGGCTTTCATTGCCTGCAGAAGGTGAATTTGTTGCAAGAAGAGGACGAAAAACCCTCTGAGTTAACTTCTGCAGTACTAAGGAATTTGAGATATTTGAGATTAATAATATGGACAGTATGAACAAGCAGCATTTTATCAGTTTCAACGATTAAATGATCACAATGAAGCTATCAGCTTATTGAACAGGGAAAAATAAAATGGAAAACTAATTTTTATAGTGTGGAGTACAAATTTAAGTAAGCAGATTTTATATCCTCATGAAGATTTGTTGTATCAAAAGTTAATTTTCAAGTTCTTTATATTCCACAGGCTCTATAGAAGAAAGCAGCAAGCTAAACCTGTTCTCGAAGATATACTGGGAACGGCTGTTACTGCAGAAAACGGTACACGTACACACAGAAAATTGTACCCGTAAATTAGCTGTGGATTGTGCTTCTTTCCAAGCATCCTTACAGCCACCAGACAGGAGCAGAGCTCCAAGATTCAAACAAACTAGCCCTGGGAAGTGAGATGTCTGGGGTAAAGAGAAAATGTGGACACAAGGCAGTTGAACTCTCACTGCCCATTAAACTCAAAGCTTTTATCACCAAGTCCAGTAAAATGCATGAAAACCCCAAACCCACTGGTGATTCAAGAGAAGCATAATTGTGCAATACAGACACAGAGAGTCAGGCATACAAGTGACACTGGATGGTTTGAAATTGTTAAAGTTGTAGGCAAAGAATATACTGTGCTTTAGAGACAGAGGAATGTATGAAATACAAAGCCAGATAGAAAACAACTATTCAATTCACTTGCCAGTTGGGAGTCTGTGTTCTGGTGCATCCTGGAATGACTTTGAACACTACTGCTTGAATGCATGCTGTAGTTTATTGGATAAATGATTAGTTCAGGTCTCTGAATCCAAGCCTTCACACATTCTATAGCACTATGGATTCCATCCATAATCTGCAATGGTGAGTTGTCAGCTGCTCCCTTCTACTCCCCTCGCTGATATATCAGAAAGGGAATGAACAAGAGAGCTCCCAGTTATAAGCATCAGTTTTCTCATCACAAAAACCATCTCCTGTGATCAACTACCTTTATTACACAAGTGAGCAGAAAACAGTCCAGGAGAAGAAAAAAAAAGAGGAAAAAATGAAGCAAGAGCAACAAAAACCACACCACTTTAGCTACCTGCAAAAAGTAGCTAGAAATATCCATGGGAGCACTCAATTTCCTTAAGAAAGCATGGACCTTTTACATTTTCTGCTGGTATAGTTTGCTAAACGAGGCAGCTATAGCCACTATGACAAAACTGCTTAGGAATCAGAGCATAAGGGACTTATAGTAAAGTCTAGAAAAGCTTGCACTTTTATTATCTGTTCATACAAGAACGGAAAGATGAGGAGCTTTCACGCCACATGTGGTGCCAATCAGAGTTTAAACTTCAAAGAAAAATAGTTATTGAAAAAATGTCTGGAAGTGAAAGAACTTTGGAGAAGTAAAACTGTAAGTCAATTAATTTTGGGCTGATTTTGTGCAAATGATTACCAACATTATATGTTAACCTTCACTTCATAAAACCATGTGCCACATCTAGAGATTAACATTCGGCATTCCAGTCTCCTTTAGTTATGTCTGTGATAACTCCAAATGCTTTCCAGGCTCTTAAAAATGAGATGTTAACACAGCTAAAAATAAATAATGAAATAGCAGAATTAGCATGCCAGGCACAGACAGGTTCCCAGAACAACTAGGCATACAACTATATGCACTGTTTGAAAAATATAAATGCTGTAGGCAAATTAGAAAACCTGTCCTAGCAAACAAAAGAACACTACATGGTGGGTTTTTCCAGTTGGTTTTTCAGCGTGGGGCCATGAGATGTTGGAGGCTTAAGGGATTTTTTTAATGCAGTTTATATTGAAAATAAGCACTCATTTGTTACTATAAATCATGTTTCATCTGGCAAGTTTTCACCAATATGACTGTTTATACAGCAAATATTCGTCTGCCATGAATTAAGTGAAAACCATCAAGATGCTGGTCAGCTTTACACCTTTTGCTTAAAAGTACTGAAAGTACAAAGAAACTGAAAATAATCATGGCAGAAAGTGGTCGGTATTAGTAACAAAAGTTAGTACGAAACTACCTAAAGGAACAAAGCTTGAACATAAAGCAAATGTGAGACAACAGAGAAACCGCGAACACACAGCTCAAGAATCCGAACAGACAGAACTTCCCGTATTTAATCTCTCCAATACAGAATACACAAGACCTCTCCTTTTCCTGTGCCAGTGTGCTTCAGGAGCAGCATCATGACTTGCAAGTGAACAACAAAGATCGGGTATTCTCATGAAAAACATGGCCATGGTCCTCACTGGCCAGTCTTCAGATCTGATATTCTTTTTCCTAAATACATGCCAAATTTGGGAGTTTTTTACGCCCTGTTGGACCAAGGCCTTCCAGAAAACACAATTTGTAAGCAAGACTTAGAATTACTTCTATAAATTGCATTTTTCAAAAAATGCATCAGTCAAATAAAGGAAAAAAGGTATTACATTAAGTCATTCTATAAGCTCTACACAAACGGTAAGAAAGAAAATTTATATACATCAGGTCGAATAGCACAAACCAAATGAGCATTTGGAAACAATCTATGATATCCTTTCTAGCTCTGAAGGAAGCAGTCTCCAGTTACTGAGCACTAAGGATTACCTGACTAGGAAGAGAGAGGAAAAACAAACAGTGTAATCTTCTTGACAAGGATCACAGCTCGAAGAAGAATCTTCCAACTTCAGCAAGGCAAATCATCCAATTTAGGTTCAAAGTGTCACATAAAAAGCTGTCAATCGTTATGAAGTATTTCCTTTGTTTAATATCACTGCAACTTCCAATCTCAATATCCTACTTAATTACATAACATACAAAGCAACAAATTAAAGGGTAGTAAGTCTTGTAAGAGCTTCAGAAGACCATCCAGACATCCTTGCACAGTCTTCTCCTTCTCAGTCAGTTTTAAGTAACCACTCAGCTTATCAAAACAGGAAGAAAAGGATCACAGTGATTGCTTTAGGATTACGGAGGAAAAAAAAGCCTAACTCGAAAAACCTCAAGAGGGTATAAACCACAAGACTACGCAGAATCATAGTGTGCACGGAGTCTGCAAGGATATCTTTACTGAGTTTTAACCCTGTTTCCAAATAGTAACACGGTTCTTTCTGGGGACAGAGAGGTTGGCAAAAGGAGTGGAAGAAGCAGCTAGTTATAAACCCATACACCTGGACTCATTATGTTGTCTACTGGTAATAGTATTTAACAGTCTTTCAGGAAAACAAAACAAAACAACACAACAAAAAACACACCACACTAATAATAATACTACTAATATATTCATATACACACACACTTAAGAGCATCCATTTCTCTCTCTCCTCCATAAAGCTTTCAATTTTGACGTATCATTTTCCTTCTTACCCTCAACAGTGAATTGCAGCTGGGTGTCTCATTACCGCCCTATCAAAGTCCCCTTCCGTATCTCTCACCTTCCCAAGGGCCAGGCTGGACTAGGGCCCTGGGTGGAGATCCCGGGGCGGCAGCGCTGCCGCTGGTGCCGCCACGCTGGGTGCGAGTGGGCAGGGCAGAGGCCGCACGCCCGTACGGCCCTCCCCGGGCCCTCCCCGCCCTCCGGCCCGCAGGCAGCACCGTCATTGATGCCGCTCGGGCCACGGAAGCAGTTTTTGTGTCCGCATGACACACCGCAAGCGCCGGCAAGCGGCACCGCCGGCTCCGGCGAGGGGGGGTTCGGGAGCCGCACGCCCCCCGAAGCCAACGCTCACGGGGGAGAAAGACAATAACAATTCCCCATCCAAGCCATCTCCGCCCATGGAGCCAGGGTGGGGGAAGGATAGTGAGGGTATTATGGCGAAGTACCTACGATGAGGGGTGTATCTAAAGCATCCGTGGACACTGCATCTCCAAAATGAAGCAAAGCCATGCAAGGGAGGAAGCGGGAGGGTTAAGACAGCGCCTTGCCACCCATCACCCCCTCCCGCTTCCCTTGGAGCGCTAAACAAGGGAAGCTCCAGGCGCCCAAGAGAGGGCTCAGGAGCCAGTCTGTGTGCGGCGGGGATGGGAGAAGGATCGAGATGCTTTCCTCAGTCAGCGTGCGGAGGGGAAGGCAAAGGGATCGGGATGCTTTCCTCACCCAGCAGGAGGACGTTCTTCCCCGAAGGCAGCTTAGAGCGGGAGCGCGTGGACACCTCGCTGAGGATGCAGGACCTGGCGCGGAGAGACAACAGCCCTTAGGAAGGGTCTCCCGCTTCCTCCCGGTCCCCACCCTCGCCATCTCCTGAG